>ML809540.1:182188-195335 GCA_009831015.1 Picea engelmannii | reverse complement strand
TGATAAGACAATAATGAGAGCATGGGTCCTCCAACCATTATTCTAGGATAACTCAATCCGCAAAGCATCTTCCTGTGAGGGCTTTCACCATAAGGGGACCACTTTGGAGTTCATCCATTTGTGTACCTTATCAATCATGATAAGAAAATAATGATTCATATATACATTTTTCCAACAATGCATAATATACCAATGAAACCACATTGATCCATATTCATCATGTATCAATGACAACTCATTGATCCATCTTGATCATATCAATGAAAACTCATTGATCCATCTTCATCTATGCATTCTCATTGATCCGGATTTATGTAGGAACACAATGAAATACAGAAATACACATAAACGTAGAGATGCAGCAGAAATAAGACTTCATTTCATTAATAACAAATGACTGAAATATGCTTACAGACAAAATGGAAGTAAACTAGCTAGGGCATTGGTAGTTTATCTATGAGAAGAGATGTGGCGGCTATTGGCCTCTGAACTGTGTTACAATGAGGCTCGAAGGCCTATTATTATTGAGAAACAATGGAAAATCCTAAACATCCAAAGACCTAACCCTAGGAGATGAAATGCCAAGACTATGGGCCCTGTTTGGGTAAGTTGGTACATCAACTTCCTGGGGACGTAACTTTGGCATACGATCTTCGTTTGACGCGTTCCATGCCTCGTTAGAAAGATCTATCCGAGGACTACAACTTTTGGGTGAGCAGCATCCATCCATGATCCATGTTGCTCCTCGTTTTCCCAAAAAACGTCGTTTAAGGCCTCAAAACGGCTCTAGAAGTTCAGGACCTGAAAAACTGCTAAAAATAGTAAACTGTGCAGAAACTAAAAAACTGAAAGAAGAAATGTTGGGGTCCAAGTGGAATAGGTGGGTGGCCACCAATATCCACCTGGATCATTCCTCCCCCCTTAGGAAGCAATGGTCCCCATTGCATTGAGTTCCTCCATGAGATGAGGAAACTTATGTTGAACTTGGTCCCTGGTGAGCCACTTGCCTTGGTGAAGGAGTTTTCCTACTTTGACAACTCGATATAGAGGGATCCTTTGTTTTTGGGTGTTCTTGATCTATGTATCCATGATCTGATCAGTTCTAGCTTGTTCCATGCAGTCTGGATTTAACTTTGTTGGTGTGAGTTGTTCTGCCATATCGGATGTGTCTAGTAGAGGTGGAAAGTGGGGTCGAAGGCGGTCCACATTGAACACTGGGTGCAAACCAAGGAATGGTGGAATGTTGAGCTCAAAGGAATTTTCCCCTACAGCCTTGGTGAGGGTGTATGGCCCATATCGGAGCAGACAAAGCTTGTGGTGGGGTCCAGTGAGGCGCTCCTTTTGCAAATGCAGCCACACTTTGTCGCCCACCTGGAAGTTGTGTGGCACCCGATGTTGATCATGTCGTTTCTTGTACTTAGCATTGGCTCTGTCCAAGATGTCATGAACCTATTACCAGATGTGTTGAATGTGCTCAATGAAGTTGATTACCTTGTCAGCCTCAGACTAGACATGAGTTGAATCTTCTTGAGTAGCCACAAATGGCACGACTATGTCAATGGGACATAGTGGCTGGAATCCCAAGCCCACTTGAAAGGGGTTGTGGTTGGTTGAGATATGGAGAGCCCAGTTGTAGTTGTGTTGTACATAGGGAAGGCTCTCATCCCATGTGCATGGATTCTTTGAATTGTACATGCGTAGAATGTGTACGATCATCCGGTTGACGACCTCTGTATGGCCATCAGTTTGCGGATGGGAAGTTGTGGACTTGGTGAGCTTGGTGTCCAGCATCGACCAGAGGCTGGACCAAAATGTACTAAGGAACCTACTATCCCAATCTGAGATGATAGACTCTGGGATCCCAAAGTATACCCACACTCATTCAAAGAAGAGTTTAGCAGTGGCTTCTGTTGTGATATTCTTCTTGCAGGCCGTCATAATGGACATCTTCGAGAATCAGTCGATGACCACAAAAACACAGTCATTACCATGCTTAGTAGAAGGAAGTCCCAACATGTAATCCATAGAGATGGATTCCCAAGGTCGACTGGGGGTAGGAAGCGGAGTATAGAGGCCTTGCTTCTTGATGGTCGGTTTGGAAATGGCGCAAGTAGTGGAGGACTTGATGTACTTCCCAACATCTTGTCGAAGGTTCAACCAATAGAAATACTTTTGCAGTACTGCCACGGTTTTCTCGACCCTGAAATGCCCAGCGAACTGACTGTAGTGCTCCTCCCAAATCATCTTGGCACACTCACTTGAAGGAACACAAAGGTGTCTCAGGTGACAAAGCAGGGCATCCTGGAGGTGAAAATTGGGAACTTGCTTACCCTCCAAGAGTGTATTGTATGTGTGGCCAAAATCTGGATCACTTGTGTAGAGAAGCGGCCAATTGGAAGTCTCATGCCCACAAGAGTTGAGCACAGTGGTTAGCACCACGATGGGTGGTCGACTGAGGCAGACTACAACATTATTGGTGCTACCTTTTTTGTACTTAATGTTCAAATGAAACTATTGCAGGTATGTGGACCACTTCTGATGGCGATCGTTCTGCAACTTCCCTTATGTCTATATGAACTGTAGGGTTCGGTGGTTTGTGTGGATGACCATTTCCTTTCCCAAAATGTAATGCTTCCATTTCGGACAAGCCTGCACAATGGAATACATTTCTTTTTCATAAGTGGGATACTTCCGGATTGTGTTGGAAAGTGTCTCACTGTGATATGCCATTGGATGCCCATGTTGAGTAAGGGATGCCCCAATGGCATAGTCAGAGGCATCTATCTCGATCTCAAATGGTTGTTGCAAGTCTGGTAATGTGAGCACTAGTGCAGAGTAGAGGCGATGCTTCAACTCCCCGAACACCTTTTGTTGAGATTCAGACCAAAATAATTTTTCTTTAGCTCCTCCCTTGGTGTCTTGACTCAAGGGCCAAGTGATATGAGAGAATCCCAACACAAACCTGCGATAGAAATTGGCAATACCTAAAAAGTTGCAGAGATCTGTTATGGTGGTTGGGCTGGCCAATCCCGAATGACTTGGATCTTTGTTGGATCCACATGCACCCCCCGCTCATCAATAATGTATCCCAGATACTGAACCTGGGTCATGCCAAAAGTGAATTTCTCCAAATTGGAACACAACTTGTGTTGTCGTAGTGTTTGGAGGACCTGTCGGATGTGGTGGAGGTGCTCTTCCCAAGTCTGGCTGAAGATCAGAATGTCATCCAAGTACACCACTAAAAATGAGTTGGTGAATGGCCGCAGGATGTCGTCCATTAGCCTCATGAAGGTTGCAAGGGAATTCGTCAACCCAAAAGGCATGACCAACCATTCAAAAATGCCCTCCTTGGATTTGAATGCAGTCTTCCACACATCAGAGGGTTCGATTGGTACCTGGTGATACCCAGAATTCAAGTCGATCTTGCTAAAATATTTCACCCCCTTGAGTTGGTCCAGAAGGTCATCAATCTGTGGGATCGAGTACCTATTCCATACGGTGATCTTGTTCAGTGCTCGAAAGTCAATGCAGAGTCTACAAGTCCCATCCTTCTTCTGCACCAACACGATCGGGCTCCCACAGGGCGATGAACTCGGTCGGATGTGACCTTTCTGCAACAACTCCTAAATCTGCCTCTTGATTTCATCATTCTCCAGAACAGAGCGCTGATAGATGGGTCCATTGGGCATCGGCGCACCTGGGGTCAGATCGATGGGGTGCTTGACCTGGAAGTGTAGAGGCACCCCTGTGGGGGAGGTGAATATGTCCTCGTATTCCTCCACGACCTTATCCATCTATTGTTTTCGTGTAGCGAGGCCCTGTCTGGATGTCATGGCCACAGTCTTCCTTTTTCCCTGAGGGTGGATCATCAGGAAAACAAATTTCCTGGTTTTGGAAATGAGCTTACTGCATTGTTTTTCAGTAACCAAAGAGATGGTGGTAGGTAGTGATATCTCCGATATCCTGTACAACTTATTTCCCAAAGTGATAATAATAGCACGAGGCTTGGAATCATACATAGCATGTCTCTTCCATAAGTATGGTTGGCCTAATAATACATCAGAAACATCAAGAGGAGAAATGTCACATAATACCTCATCCATGAAGGGCTTGATGTTATAGGGAAGGTGACATTGTTGACTGACGCTGAGGTCCCGTCCTTGGTGCAACCACTCGATGGTGTATGGTTGTGGGTGTTTTGTGGTCAGTAAGCCTAGCCACTTCATGACCTCTACCGAGATGAGGTCTTCTGGCTCCCATTGTCGAAAATGAACTGCAATGGGGAACCCTTTACCCACATCTTGGAATGGAAGAGACGTTCTGCCTCCTCTGGATATTTTGGTTCCTCCTTCTAGATCTTCATGGTGGCAACGGTGGCGTTAGGCTCTGCATTGATAATCTGCTTCCCCCTATCATTCCCCTTGTCAGGTTCTGATTCAGAGTCAAAGCATGCATATGATTTAGAAGCCTTCAACTCAGATACCAGTGACTGCTTGGCCCAACACTCACTTGTGTTGTGAGTGGAGCTCTTATGGAACTCACACCACTTCCCTGTGTCCTTTTTTGGCTTCATGGTGTTGTTCTTTTCTTGTGGATTTGGCGGGTTGTCCTCGGCTGCCCCGCCTTGGCTTGGTCCTTTGTTCTACGGTTTGGGGGTACCTTTCCCTTACTTCTAATTTGTAGACCCAAAGTCTCGCTTCTTCTATTTGAATTTCTGCTCAATCTTGGTAGCATATCGGTATGCCACATCAAGCAAGGAGATGTCGAGGAACTCCATTTCCTCCTAAATGTATCTGTGCAGACAACTACGCTACTTTAACACCAAATGTTTCTCTGAATCTTTGATACCCAACTTTGTGCATAGGGTATGAAACAGATTCGTCATCTCATGCACATCTTGGTCCCTTTGCTACCGCAGCGTATTCTATTGTATGTATTTGTCCTCATAGTTCTCCACAGGATAATATTGTTCCTTGATGGCATCTCGGAAAGAATTCCAAGTGGGTGTGGCCAAGAACAGAGAGGGTTCTCCCTCGCCGTATTGCTCCAAGTAGGTTTCCCACCAGTCCTTGACATGGGGGGGCGCTTTGAGGACTACGAAAATAATCTTTTCTACGTCGGAAAATTCATGAACCAAGAAATATCCTTCTAACAGATTCAACCATCTATCTACGGCATCTACATCTATTTGGCCCTCAAATATGGGAATGTTAAAGTTTACTTGTACCTTAAAAGGAGTGGTGCCTCCAGAGTGGTTGTTGGATGTCGATGCGCCGCCAGTGGGAATCCGTTGAAGAATCTGGGCAAAGTTGTCCATCATCGCATTCCTTTGTTTCTCAAGGGCCTCCTCGAGCAACATTTTGATAGGATCTCATGCTCCCTCATATTTCTTTTCTTCCCCCATGGGCGGTCGTCGGGGTTTTCGAGGTTGATCTTGCAAAGGTTCAACCAGATTGAGCCCCAACTCCTTATACCCCGACCTCATTGGGGACATGCAAAGAAGGATCAAGAATGAGAAAACCACTCTGATACCACTAATCTGGATTTATGTAGGAACACAATGAAATACAGAAATACACATAAACGCAAAGATGCAATGGAAATAAGACTTCATTTCATTAATAACAAATGACTGAAATATGCTTACAGACAGAATGGAAGTAAACTAGCTAGGGCACTAGTAGCTTATCTCTGAGAAGAGATGTGGCGGCTATTAGCCTCTGAACTATGTTACAATGAGGCTCAAAGGCCTATTATTATTGAGAAACAATGGAAAACCCTAAACATCCAAAGACCTAACCCTAGGAGATGAAACGCCAAGACTATGGGCCCCATTTGGGTAATTTGGTACATCAACTTCTCGAGGACATGACTTTGGCATACGATCTTCGTTTAACGCATTCCATACCTCTTTAGAAAGATCTATCCGAGGACTACAAATTTTGGGTGAGAAACATATCTACGATACATGTTGCTCCCCATTTTCCCAAAAAACGTCGTTTAAGGCCTCAAAACGGCTCTGGAAGATCAGGACCCGAAAAAACTGCTAAAAATAGTAAACTGTGCGAAAACTGGAAAATTGAAAGAAGAAATGGTGGGGGTCCAAGTGGAATAAGTGGGTGGCCACCAATATCCACCTAGATCACTCATCAAGGAAAATACATATTATATTACATCAATCATCAATCAATCAATCACTTGACATCAATCAATCAAACCATTGGCATCAATGACAACATGATCCAATAGATGGGACTAATAATCCTTGAGACCATCATCACCAAAACTGTCAGGTTGCATCTCAAGGATTGGGATGATAGACTCCCCGAAGCTTTATGGGACTCTAGAACAAACTAGAGAACTACCTCGTGATGCACACCTTATGAGTTAGTATATGGGAAAAGAGTATGACTTCCCATTGAGATAGAAATCCAGACACTTAGGATAACAGTACAACTTGGGTTGGACCTATCAGAAGCTTAGAAACAAAGATTGCTTCAAATTAACGAGTTGGACAAACTACAATGGGATGCCCTACACCAAGCCATAGTGATACAACATTAAAGGGATAGGTGGCATAATAAGTTTATCAAGAAAAAGAAGTTCAAAGATGTAGACTGGGAATTACTATTTGATTCCAGGTTCAAGGATTTCGGAGGAAAAATTTGCATCAAATGGCTCAGCCCATATGAGATTGATACAATGTATGATAGTGAATCCATCAAACTACGTACCATAGATGAAGACAGAATTCCTCTAATCACTAATGGACATAGAATTCACCTATATCATCGACCCATATCAAAGGAATCCTTTCTGAGGAAGATTTCCAATGGACGGCCTGATAGTGATCTAGAACTCGTTCAGGAAGAACGAATCCCTGCTGGATAATTCCTTTTCTTCTCCAAAAAAAAATTGTGAAACCATCCTAGCTGCAACATTTTTTAAAAAATGTGAAACCCAGCCTAGCTGGCGCATTCAAAAAAAAAAAAAAGGGCACTTCATTGTTTTGTGATGGTTATGTCAGGATCCTTCTCAACAAAATTTTAATAAAATTCTTGTTTTTTTCTAATAATATTTTTTTTCAATATATATAGGGTAGAACAATTTTGTTACAACTCTTTTTGTTGCAACTCTTGTTGTTGCAACTCTTGTTGCTCCACCTCCCTTTTTCTGCAACTTCTTTGTTTCAATTCTCATTATTGTAACTTTTATTTCTGCAACTCTCGTTGTTGCAACTCCATTTTGTTGCATCTTCTTTGTTGCAACTCCCTTTTTACACAACTTATTTGTTGCAATTCCCATCCACACCACTGAGGCCAAAACAACCATTTTTGCAACCCTCGGTGTTGCAGCACCATCTTTGTAACTTGTGTTGTTGTGAATTTGCTTACATATTTCACTTTATGTAGATATAATGCTTACATAATGAAGTAGATCTAGAGCTTGCTTTGAATTTCAGAACCAAATTCTATACAGTAGAAGGTGCTCAGGTATAATTCACCGAGGAGATGATGGAAAACTTCACAGGTTTACCAAGGATAGACGAAAGATGGTACACTAGAAGGACCTCCCAACCTGAAATTCTGAGGCAATTCCTTGAACCTAGAGAGGCCTTAGTGAGGAAATGCATGGGATTTGAATGATGGTCTTTGCCACACACCTGGAAATATGTAGCTATATTCATTTCACGATATTTCACCTGTGAATACCGCTACGGAGCTATCTATCTCTAACATATATGACTTTTGGATTATCTTCAACATAATCGACCCATTAATATGCCATAGATGTTGTAAGGGCTAGTTGACTTTGTCGACTAGACCCGGCAATCGAATAAGAATTAGTCAGTCGACTGTCGAAGTCAAAATTACAAGTCGATCAAAGTATCTATTAAGCCAACTGACTTAGGTAGTTAAGTAGTTGCAACTGCTTGGAAACTAAATATGTATGTATAAATAAATGATCATGTATCAAGGAAAGTGTCTCTTTTGTGATGTATTGACACATATATAATAAAGTGTTGTTTCTTGGGATCTCACTACTTTGTGTATGTCTTTGCATATGTGTATGTAACCTTTATGCTTTTCTTTATTATGTATTGGACTACTAGTAACATTCCCTACTTTTCCCTAAATTACAACATTGGTTCCATTGTTGGTAGGTTTGAACCTTAGCATGTAGAATATCACTTAGATGATAACTTTACAAGACATACGTGAATGGTGAGAGGGAAAAATTGAAAAATACATCAAGAATTACACAAGAAAAAATAACATCATGCTAGCAAAAGCAAGATCGCAATTTTTCTTAGAGACTCACGAAGGATTTATCGAAGCTATCCTAGAGTCCATATTTGAGAACATTAACAAATCTGGTAATGCGTAAATTGACTTTCGATGAAAAATTAACGCTCAAGCTTACAAACGAAGGATGAACGAACTTGCACAAGTGGGTTGAAATAATTGAAAAGATTATATAACAGACCAAGCCATTGAGGATCGAACTTCCCTCGACACAGTAAAAGAAAAATTCTACACCGACCTGCATGTAGGATATTTGTGCATCGTCCCAACACTACTCCATAAATTTTTGCTCGATAAAGAAGTCGGTGGAATTTTTTAGTATCGACCTCAACTAAGAATACCACTACTAAATAGTAACTTGGAAGAAAAAGACGAGAAGTGGGAAGAATTCCTGGAATCAAATTGCAAGGATACAAAAAAATCATGGGACGACTTTTTGAGCCAATAAATATGGCCATCACCATCGATTTCAAGTAAGTCAGGGTAACAATAGGGGGTCATTTGATCTGTGAGATGTCGTAATAAAAATAATAACATACCAGAGTTAGTGTGACTAAAGCATAAATGTCTTTGAGAGGAAAGCAAATTTACAAGCAAATGACCGACATCCAAAAATTGGAGCGGGACAAGAGGCAAAAGAAAAGAGAGGAGATTCGTAAAATGTGGAACAATCAGAATTTGAATAGAAAAATACTCAGGGAGAATCATCCTGATAGAACGCATGAGCAGTCTGACTCTGACAGGAATCGACCATATATGGCAATAACAACAACTGCATCGAACCTTGACATAAGTAATAAAGTACAATTGATAGAGGCTATCACGGGCACCCATCAACTTAAATACCAACCTGAGAGCATGGATTATGAAGACTTAGGACCTGCAATATGCACTCCTCCTATTCAAGTAACTAGCCCTCGAATCAAAGAATTCTTCCAACAGAGGCTTCAGATCAATGAACAGTCTGCAAGGCTATGGTATAGAACCGATGAGCACAAGAATATATGTGATACACTCATAGATGAGCCATAAATAAACCTAAATGAAGTCAATAACATGTTGTCCACATCAAGCATCTCACAGAGCCGACCCCCCTACCATATCTCATAGCAAAGGAACATGATAATTTTTTATATTATATCCATGAACCGACATGTTTGTTGGAACATCGTATCATCGAGTATTAAGATAAAAGTTTTCAAATTGAAGAAATAAGTCCCAAATCAAAGAAGGAACAATTACTTCTCGAATACTGTCCGACAGAAAACTGACCGACATATGAGTCAACACAATAACAACCAACTAAAAGTCTGATATCCCAGTTGAAACTCTTGATAAATAAAACATCACAAAATTCTATTGTTCTTAAAAAGAAAACAACAATGGGACTCAATCATATTCCCATTGATGAGGGAGATGAGGATCCAAAAAGACATTGGTTTATATGTGAAACATTTTGGGACGCAGCAGACATCACAGATGAGGATAAAAAAATGGTACAATTTGGTGCAGCTCTTCGACATCACACTCTTACATGGTTTATGAATTATAAAGAGAATCAAAATCGGTCTAAATCAGACATAAAAAAACAACTTCCTATCATTCTTCAAAGTCCAAGATGTTACACATTTGGCTGCACAGAAACTTAAAGAGATAAATCAAATACCAGGAGAGTCGGTTCGTGAATATGAAAAAATATTTAAAGACCTCCTTAGCCAAATCTCGTTGACCATTGATCAAAACTTACTAGTACATTTACTCGCAAACCCGTTTACATTTTTCACAGATCACCAGGACCTGAAGTATCTGTAGATTTTAACCTTGTACAATATTTATTGCAAATAGATTTTCAATAAAAGAAAAAAAAAGATACAATGGAAAATACAAACATTACACAAATATTTTTCCCCTAGAAACCCAAACCAGGAAAACCAACATATTCTATATTCATTCATAGTGATACATTGTTTACAATACAATATACATATAGGATCCAACGGAATCCAAAACCCTAACCCAATGACATGGATTAGTCAACAACCCTAATTCCTTAACCGGAAATAGAAAACCATCGGAAAAAACCACGTGTCAAAAAACCACCTAAATATGTGACACATTTCCCGAGGCATAAAAAACATTATTGGGGGCGCTGCCCCCAAACCCCCCTGTGCGTCCGACGTAATGCATATACACTACTACTCGTGCAAATAATATAACACATACCCAACAATCTCCCACTTGTTGTTTTCTTTTCATAGAGGGGGTTGCAGGGTTACATAGCCAACAATCCAGGACAACAATGCCCATGGATCCTCTACACCAAGAGAACTTTTCAATGCTCACAGATTTTGTTAATGAATCTGCAACATTCTTCAAAGTGTCCACCTTCATCAGCAATACTTTCTTTTCTTCAACCATGTCTCTCACAAAGTGATATTGAATATCAATATGCTTTGTCTTTGAATGATAAGTTGGGTTCTTCACAAGAAAAATTGCACTCTGACTGTCACAATCTATCCTTACAACTTGTTGTACCAACCCAATACCTAAACACAATATTTGTAACCATATTTCTTCCTTACTTTCATGAGTGGTTGCCATGTATTCAGATTTTGTAGTTGAAAGTGCCACTACAGCCTGTCTTTTTCTCATCCAACTTATTGCTCCTCCAAACAGGTTAAACACATACCCACTTGTAGATCTCCTACGATCTAGATATCTAGCCCAGTCTACATCCACAAAGCCATGTATATCCATCACTTTGTCCTATCGGTCTTTCTTGGTAGCACAATCCATAGCTAGCAATGCCACGCAAATACCTGAAAACCCTTTTTACTATTGTCAAATGCTCCTTCCCTGGTTTTGACATATACCCACTCAAAACTCCCACTGCATGTGCAATGTCTGGTCTAGTACAAACCATTGCATACATCAAACTTCCAACTGCACTCGCATATGGAACATGAGACATGTCCTCCTCCTCTTCCTGTGTCTTGGGACATTGATCCGCGGATAACTTTACACCAACATGAATAAGAACCTTGATCGGTTTGCATTCCTGCATATTAAACCTCTGCAATATTGTCTCAACATATTTTCTCTGATTTAACCAAAGTTTCCTCTTTTTTCGATCTCTTTTAATTTTCATGCCCAAAATTAAATTTGAAGCACCGAGATCCTTCATGTCAAATTTAGACGACAGTTGAGTTTTCACATCCTAGATAATCTCCTTATTGTTTCCTATTGGCAACATATCATCCACATACAAGACCAAACAAATCAATGATCACCAATTAATTTAAAATACACATTGTGATCCTCTTTGCTTCTTGTGAAACCATGTCCCAACATATAAGTATCAATTTTTTTATACCACATCCTTCGTGATTGTTTTAAACCATACATGGACGTTTTCATCTTGCATACCAGCTCCTTCTTTCCCTTCACGACATAACATTCTGGTTGCTTCATATAGATTTCTTCTTTCAGATCCCCATGTAGGAATGATGGTCTTCACATCCATTTTTTCCACTTCAAAATCAAATGCAGCAGCAATAGATAACAGAAATCATATAGAGGTTAACTTGGCAACAGGAGAAAAAAAATCACCAAAATCAATTCCCTCAACCTGGGAATAACCCTTTTCTACTAATCGAGCTTTGTATTTATCCACGTTTCCTTCTGCATTCAGCTTCGTTTTAAATACCCATTTGCTTCCAATGGGATTTCTTCCAGTCAGCAACTCCACTAGACCCCAAGCCTCATTCTTATCCAAAGATTCCATTTCTTCATCCATGGACCTTTTCTAGAGATTTCCATCCTCTGAATCCACTGCCTCCATGACATCTCTAGGATCATCATCAGTAATAGACAAAGAAAACTTTGAATGGAAATCAAATGGAGTATACCTTTTCGGTATCCTTCTTTCTCGAAATGATCTCCTCAATACTGGAGTGTGAGGATCGTCTTCTTCTTATTCTTGTTCTTATGTAGAATTTGACTCATCGTTCTTTAAATCAAACTCTATTTTCTCTGGTTCTTCCTTACTTGGTAGGACTTCCTGTTTAACAACATCCTTCATTTCTATAAATACCACATCTCAGCTATACACTAACTTTTTAGTTTCTGGGTTCCAAAGCTTATAACCTTTGAGACCATATTTATATCCAATAAAGATACACTTTTCATCCTTCTTATCTAGTTGATTATTGTTTTCCTTTGGAACATGAACATATGAATCACAGCCAAATACCTTGAGATCTGTGAGAGAAGGTTCCTTACTAGTCCATACCTCTTGTGGATTTTTGTCATCCAACATTGATGAGGGTGATCTATTGACCAGGTAACATGAAATACCCATTGCCTCTGCCCAGAATTATTTCCCTAACCCAGCACCACTGAGCATGCACCTTGCTTTTGTTGATCAAGGTTGGTTGTCATTGATGTCAACCCTTGAAGAAAGCCCCATAACACAAAGGTTTGGGTAATGGACCCAATATTGTTTGATGTAAATATGACTCATTATTATTTTTTCATGGTTGATAAGAAGTAAATATGGATGAACTCCAAAGTGATCCCCTTATGGTGAAAGCCCTCACGGGAAGACGCTTTGCAGAGTAAGAGAACCCATGCTTGATTGTGGAATAATGAGATGAAGGACAGTGAATTTGTTAGGAAAACTATCCTATATGGATATGTCTTGTCATGCCATTTCTGGTGGTATGTATAACGTCACATAACTCCTCACGGTTAGAGAGTTATGACCATGTGAAGTTGGAGAACCTAGGTTTGGGTAATGGACCCAAGTTTGTTTGATGGATAACGATATGATTTTTTCTATA
>ML809540.1:157892-173466 GCA_009831015.1 Picea engelmannii | reverse complement strand
AGACAAGTAGTTGATGAGTTGGCACATACATGAGGTGTATAGTTGATGATGTTGGTACATATTGATGAGTCATAGTTGATGAGTAGTTGACGCATGATTGGTACATACTTGGTACATGGTTGGATGCACTTGTTTATGGTACAGGTTGATTACCGGTTGGTGCATGGTTGATGCACTTGTTTATGGTACAGGTGGATTATAGGTTGAGGTACATGTTGATGCATGGTTCAGATTTATTGCTACGGGTTTACAGTGGTATATCTCACAGTGATAGTGTGATAGTGGTTCCATCATTCTACTTCTACTTTAGGGTGGTAGGACGGGGCAAGGACAGGTGGTTGTAGCCACCTTTCGATTGTATCTGGAGAACATAGGGGGTTGTAGCCTCCTTCTAGTTGTAGCCAGAGAATTGGGGAGTTGGAGCTTCCCTTAGGTTGTATCCTAAGAAACTAGGGGGTTGGAGCGTCCTTCTATTTGCAGCTGGAAAACAAAGGAAGTTGGTGCTTCCAATAAATGCAATTCTTCAAGATATATAAGAAAAAGCATTATGTGGTTTTGTCCCGATTTGGGTTTCCACGTAAAACACTGGTGTATTGTGTATGTGTGTGATTGTTTATTTATCACTGCTCACTATTGGATAATAATTCTACATTGATATAAAATTTGAAGAAAAAGGATTATAATTATGCTATTATTGATTCACCCCCCCCCCCCTTTCTCAGTAATCCAACAGTTTTTTCCATCAGTGTCCTATTCATCCTTTCAGCAAATCCATTATGTTGAGGTGTATATGGAGTAGTATTTTTCCTTACTATACCACACTTCTTACATAATTCTTCAAATTCATTCCCGTAGAACTCTCCGCCATTATCTGTCCTCAGCACCTTAATTCTTTTCTCTGTTTGATTCTCAACAAGAGCCTTAAACTCTTTAAACCTGTCAAAGACTTCGGATTTCTTCCTGAGGAAATATATCCAAGTATTCCTCGAGAAGTCATCTATAAATGAGACATAGTACACAAATTTTCCAAATGATGGGACCGACACAGGTCCAAAAACATCACTGTGAACTAGCTATAAAATTCCTTTTGCCCTTGTTGCACAAGAGGGGAATCTTACCCAATCATGCTTCCCATATAGACAATGTTCACAGAAATCAAAATCCATAGAGAAGTTAGACATACCTTCAACCATACCTTTACCATGTAGTAGTCGAAGACCCTTCTCTCTTATATGCCCCAGTCTTTGATGCCACAGCATAACCTTTTCTCCAGAGACTATAGGACTTCTTTCTTATTCAACTCCAATATCATGAACAATGGAACTATTACACCCATCACTAATAGTGCTTCCTTGCAGCTTATACATAGTTCCAAACTGAACTCCCTTCAACAACACCATTGCTCCTTGAACCATCCTGCAAGTTTCCTTTTCAAATATTGTTGTTACCCCTGCATCGTCCATTTTGCTTACAGAAATAAAATTTCTAGCCAAATCTGGGATGTGTATAACACCAGGTAGTGTTCTAATCCTTTCATCTATGAACCTCAATTTGAATTTTCCTCGTCCTATGATTCTTGTTGTCGAATCATCACCTAAGAAAACATCACCTCCATCGTACCTTTCATATTCGCAGAACCACTCCCTATGGGGATTCATATGAAAGGATGCACTAGAGTCAACCAACTATGCCTCATGATCTGCATGTTTTCTTGAAGAAGCCAAGTACACATCCCCTCCTTCTTCCATGGAGGTATTTTCTTCTGTAGAAGGGAATTCTTCAAATCCCTTCTTTTTCTCAACATTGGATCTACACTGCTTCTTATAGTGCTCTTATTTTCCACATCTCCAACATACCTTTACAAAATTTCTGGAAGATTTAGATCTACCCTTAGACTTAGATCTCCCACTTGAGAACTTAGATCTATTTATTTCCTGGGAGCATCCTCTTGCAAATAATGTGTATGTGCTCTATCCTTCCATATTCTTTCATCACATCTCCTCTAACAATAAGGATGAGTCTACTTCATCAAACTTCAAGGCAGTTGTATTACTACCTATGGCCACAATCAGGCTATCATAGGAGTCTGGTAAAGAACACAATAAACTGATACATTTATCTTCATCTGAAATTTTAATCTCAACAGATACTAACTGACTTACCACGATATTGAAGGCATTCAAATGCTCTTCCACTGGGTCTCCATCTCTCATCCTCAGGTTATACATCTTCTTTCTCAGGAATAGTTTATTTACTAGGGAGTTAGACTAATACAACTTCCCCAATTTTTCCCATAAATCTTTGGTTGTAGCTTCCTCTAACACATTCAGTAATATGGAATCTAAGAGGCACAATTGGATTGTGTTGTTTGCCTTTCGATCCAACTTTTTCCATTCATTTGTTGAAGTTCTTGTAGGTGTGGTACATGGATCTACCACGATCCACTGATCTTTTTCCACCAATTGATCTTCCATCTTGAGCTTCCACAACTCAAAACTTTTCCCATTAAACTTATTGATCTCCATCTTCGAATTGCTTGCCATTTCTTTTCACCTGAAAAACTATACCACATATCTCCCACTGTAACAAGGCTTATCACAGTCCCGAGCCAAACCCTTGACCACAAAGGCGTCCCCCTGAAGCCAAAAAAGCTCTGATAGCAAATGTAGATTTTAACCTTGTACATTATTTATTGCAAACATATTTTAAGTAAAAGAACAGAAAAGATACAATGGAAAATACAAACATTACACAGAGATTTTTCCCCTGGAAACCCAAACCAAGAAAACCAACATATTTTGTATTCATCCATAGTGATACATTGTTTACAATACAATATACATATAGGAGCCAGTGGCATCCAAAACCCTAACCCAATGACCTGGATTAGTCAACAACCCTAATTCCTTAACTGGAAATAGAAAACCATCGGCAAAAATATAACACATACCCAACAATATCTAGTTAACAAACCCGTGCATCAAGGGAAAATCTATCGTTGGCTATTGTTATTTCAAGCACTCAAATTCAACGTAATAGTTTGACCAGGGAAAACAAATGTCAATCCCAACCATCTATCTTGACTAGAGATAGGGGAGGACCCAATCGACATAGAAGATGACTTTCTAGATGCACATTTATTTCGTATTGAAGCGACCTCAAAAGATCTTGAAGAAATAGAAAATGTTTTGGAAGAAGGGAAGGCATCTGGAGATCTCCCTGCAAATAAAAAGAAGGTCCTAGCTCTAAAAGAAACACCATTCACTATCATGAATTTATATCTATATAAATTGGGTCCCGACGATGTCTTGAGGAGATACTCCTTAGAGCAAGAACGAGAAAGCATAATCAAAGAAGCACATGCGAGACCGGTTGGAGGTCACTTCCAGGTTGAAACGACAGCCTGAAAGATACTCCAAGTGGGACTTTGGTGGCTGACCCTGCACAAATATTGTCAGGAGCAAGTGAAAAAATGCGACAACTTCCAAAGAATGGGTTGGCCTCTATGGAAAAATGAAATCCCCTTACAGTCAGTAAACTCTAGTTTACCATTTGAAATTTGGGCCATAGACTTTGTCAGAAATTTTCTCCATAGAGAAAAAACAACAGGTGCAAAGTACATTATTACTGCAGTTGAGTATGTAACCAAATGGGTAGAAGAAGACCTAGTCAAGTCATGTACTAAAGAAGTTGCATCAAAATTCATCTATGAGAATATAATAACAATATTTAGATGTCCAGTACCATTAATCGGTGATCAAGGGATGCATTTTGTAAATGATACAACCCAATTCCTTCTCAAGAAATTTCTCATCGACCATAGAAAAACAATTGCATACCATCCTCAAGCAAATGGTGTTGTTGAATCGTTCAATAAAACATTACACAAAGGACTTACCAAAATCTATGGAATCGATAAGAATGAGTGGGATGATAAAGTTCTTGTAGTTCTATGGGCATATACATATGCATATAAGAGATCAATTGGCCAATCCCCTTTTAAATTGATTTATGGAAAATAAGTTTTGATTCCACTCCACTTATGGGCCAACTCAGATAGGGTGGCATATGTTGCCAATTTTGACCAGGGAAGAAGTTTGAATGATAGACTCTACCAATTGAACAAACTTGAAGAAGGAAGTTTGATATCAATACATCATCAAGAAGTCAAGAAAGCATAGTAGAAGGAACAATTGAGTCGATCAACGGTAGAGTACCAATACCAGAAGGACATTCGAACAAGCATACATAACTTCTTTAGACATCAACAAATCCATCACCAAAGAATTTTGTCTATCTCTCTCTCTCTCTCTCTTTTTCTCTCTTTTTCTACCAAATGTAATAAACAAACCCAATCTTGCTTAGGATGAGAAAGGAAATGGCGTGGGGGGACATGTTGTAAGGGCTAGTTGACTCTGTCAACTAGACCTAACATTTGACTAATAATTATTCGGACGACTATCAAAGTCAAAATTACAAGTTGGTTGAAGTATCTCTTCAACTGACCGACCCAGGCAATTAAGTAGTTACAACTTCCTGGCAACTGAACATGTATGTATAAATAGATGATCATGTATCAAGAAAAGTGTATCTTTTGTGTTGTGTTGACACATATTTAATAAAGTGTTGTTTCTTGGGCTCTCAGTACTTTGTGTATGTATTTGCATATGTGTATGTAACCTCTATTCTTTGCTTGCTTATGTTATGGCCTATTGGTAAGATTCCCTACTTTTCCCTAGATTACAACAAGGACGCTGCAGACAATGACACCAATTGTGAAAAGGGTAAAGAACCCTAGGGACATGGTCTCACATCATGGCATTATCAAGTTATTAGTGGAACACGCCCTGCATAAGGAAGAACACACTTTGAATAGTATTGTTTGACCACTTGTTATACTTTCTGAGAATGAATTGGTTTCACTTCATGCACCTCAACAAGCAATGGCTACACTTATAGCACTGGAAGAGGCCACGAATGCAACTCCACCGCCAGATAACAATGTTGCAGATACGGTAAGCCCAGATGTTGTAACTCCTCCACCAAAGAAACCCAGAAGGACAACTAGGGTAAGGGGTCATATTGCTACAATTCCGACAAAGGAAGACCAGGACAGTGATTTTGAAGTGACTGGCACCAAACCCCCTACAAAGAGAGTCATATGGTTTAAAAAGAGACAACCCCATGTTCCAAATAAAAACAGAATGAGCCACATGACTGCAACTCAACACAAGAAATGAAAACCTATTGAAATGAAAGAACAAGCACAAAAGGATGAATTGGAAACAAATGAAGCAATAGATACAAAAACCTCCACTGACACACAAGAACCAGTGGAGGGCACCGACATGGAAGTGGATGAAATAGTAGAGACAAAACCCTCCCCTAACACACAAGAACCAATGGTGGACACCAACCTGGAAGCTAATGAGACCTTTGCTGACACACGAGAACCAACAAAAAGAACTCTTGGAGACTGGCTTATCATCCTCCTTGATGAATATTCAGATGAAGAAGAACCAAAAGTAAAATCCCCTATTGTCCCACAAGAACTAATCGGGATCCCTTCTGGAGAAAAAGTTGCAAACCCATAATAAATAGAAGAGGAACATCAAGTTTAGGCTCCTGGTGACACACAGAAACCAACAGAGAGCACTCCTCGGAAAAATTCATCCAAGCCTTAAGAAACATAAGCAGATGAACTAGAGCACTCTACCATTCCACAAACTCCTCCACAGGAATCGGAGGCTCTTGTTGACCCAAAAGAACCAGAAAGTATCACTCTTGAGGAAACAAAGGCCAATCCATAAGAGAAAGAGTAATCACATCCAGAGGTCCTTACTGATCCAAAAGAACTAGTAGGAAACACTATTGGGGAACGACCTACCAAATAATATAAATCAAGAAAAGCATAACTGGAAGCAAAAGAGCTTGATGATCCAGCAGGAAAAACCTTTGGATATAACTCTGTTAATGCACAAGAGTCGGGAAAATAAGAACCAAAAATAGAGATTGTTGAGCCTAAGAGGTATCTAATTACTGCTACATCCTGGGTAAGCATTACACACTCCTTACCTATTTATGCATCTTTGGTAAATCAAAATAGAATGTTGATAATGAAGAAATGGAAGCTACAACTCAACTTTAAAATGTTGAAGGATGAGCTTGATGAACAAAGGGCACCTGATAAATTAGGTTACCCTGCAACAAGTCCTCTTGTTTTAGGGGAACCCTTCATCAGATTACAGAAACAACTCAAATTAAGGAAACAAGGGAACTAGTTGTTTAGGAAACAAACTTTATGTTAATTGATGAGGCCACTCGGAAAGCAACAGAGCAGGAACTAGCAGGAAATAGAGGAGTCACAACAAAACATAACACCAGTGAAAAGAAGGAGGAAATAGTAGAGGTAGATTGTAGTGTCATAGACCTCCATGGTCACCTTTATTTCTCTAACCCTAAGTGATTGTTGGTTGCATAGGGACATGTAACAATTTTGTGTTGGGGGAATTGACAGGTGCCTAAATTGGCATACTTTTAGCACCCGTCTAATACCTTTTTCCTTACCATTTTTCACTAATAATTTCATTTTATACACCTTCCTTTTCTATTTTTGTTGCACTTTTCATCAAGGTATGAATCTTTCCCCATATGTAATTTTTACACTATTCTTACATATTTATTAAGTAACTTGTTACGTTCATGCACTAATATTGCTATACAAAACCAATTACAGTGGTTGCCTTACAGTAGTTGCAGTTCCTTATAGTAGTTGAAACTCTTTCCAATGGTCTCAATTCCTCTATGTTGTTGCGACTTTGAGCACAATACAATTGTTGCAACTCTAATTGCACTCTTTGTTGTTGCAACTCCAAGTACGACATTGTTGTTTCAATTCCAAAGATGACATCATTGTTGCAATTCTGAGCACGAAATCCTTGTTGCAACTCTGAGTAGAAAGTCTACCAGTACAGTAGTCAATAATACGGTCGGAAGCTAGGGAACACCCCTCACATAGGAAAGAGACAGTAGGCAAGTGGACAACCAAAAGAGAAATTTGTTTTCCTACCAATTGTCACTCAACTGATCTGATTCAACACATGCTCGATACTTACTAAAATTTGGCAATATCAATGTAAACGAATAAATAGTTGATTCTCATGGTTGTCCATCCATCCCTTTTTTATTTTAGATATCAATTTTACTATAAAAACACCCCATCTCCCTTGATCTTGGGAGAAAGAATTATTCTAGAGATATCATTTGGTTGTTATTGTTACTTTCAAACTTCTAGAATACAATTTGTGTTCTTCTCGTGTTCATGTGTTGATGTGTTGATGATCACGTGATTCTTATTTCATAGCCCAATGCCTTGTCTAAGGGGGTAGGGACCCCTCATTATTCAGTTACTGCATGTATATTAAAGAGTAGGATTAGCATTTCATTTCTATTCATTTAAATTTTGTAGTTATTTTGTCTTGTTACATTGTTGCAATTCCAGATCTCGTAGACAGTTAATTGCAATTTGAGTGTGGTTAATAATTAGTTTATTTGCATTGTGAATTTTGCAATCATAAGTTGCAACTCGATATTGATTCAATTTTTGTAAGTTTGTAATCACAAGCATTGTTCATCTCGTGTTGTTGCAACTCGCATTGTTGTAGCTTGTGTTGTTGCAACTCGCATTGTTGCAACTCACATTGTTGTAACTTTCGTGTTGCAACTCCATTGTTGTAATTCACGTTGTTGCAACTCCACTTGCAACTTTACTTTATTATGCTTTCTTTCATATTAATGACAGCTTTATTCATGAATAGCTTGGGATTGATATTACTGGTTTTTTAAGTTAACATTGGAAGTACTAACATGTAATTGTTAGAGCAAGACAAGGTCATCATTTTACTTCAGTATGTCACCATTAGATGTTAACATAACTTTACTTTCCACAAGTGTGATTTCCTTTACGCAAGTGTGATTTACTTTATGTCATTGTGATTTACTTTACGCAAGTGTGATTTATATTTTGTCAGTCTAATTTACTTTCTACAAGTGTGATTTACTTTTTGCAAAGTGTGATTTTCTTTCCACAAGTGTGATTTACTTTATGCAAAGTGTGATTTACTTTATGCAAGAGAGATTTACTTTTCGCAAGTGTGATTTTATTTTCCTGCAAAGGTGATACTTATTTTCCTTCAATTTGAGAAGTAGGATAGTTTGGTGACTTAATTAAGTGTCTTGAAATCTTTTTTTGTGAAATTCAAAGTTCTACAACTCCTTAGTGATTATAGCACTACACTTGCATATAAGGTGCACGACAATTCGTAAGTGAACTCATATTGATAATTCAATGCACAACTCTTCAGTTTCCCACTAAGTCAATTAGGAAGTAATTGAAAATTCCATCATTTTTGGCGTCGTTGTTGGGGAATTTTCAAAAAGAGTAGTTGTTGTTTCAATAGTGTGTGTATTTTCATTTCAGTAGATTGAGTGCTATGATTTCTTTTCAGCAATCATAGAATGTTTTTCTAACCTTTTCTATGCACGTATTTAGAGATCATAAAGGTAGACTTATTATTTCATCCAAAAACACCTGAAAAATTAACAGTGTGGGTCAATATCAAGAGGGAAAGGAGCACAATCAACCAAACTACCTATCACCTCCGACAATTTTTCTTGCCAAAAAGAAGCCCAAGATATATCTTCGATAATATGAGACTGTACAAGGGTCTATGCACATAGAGGTTCCACCTTCTGAAGGGATGATCAATCAACAATATCACTTCGAGGAATACATATTTCCTAAAGTACCCAAAGAGACAAAGGACAACCCGCGAAGAGAAACGAAACACGAAAGTGTCAAGGAATAAACCTCTACTTTTGGATTCCCAATCAGAGGATCAAATGAAGAGACTAAAATGAAGAAAATCCATTATTCAACCTTGCCAAATTTTCATGGGTTATCTAAAGAATATCTTGACACCTTCCTCTTTGAGTTTGACGTACTTTGTAGAAGTTATGACTATGTGTCGGATGCCCATAAATTGAAACTTTTCCCTTCCACATTCAAAGATGCTACACTATGTTGGTTCATGGATCTTGGCAAGGATAGCATCTGCACATGGGACCAGATGACGAAGACATTTCTAGAAAAATAATAGGACTACTACAATGATAAATAAAGAAGGGAGGAAGTCTTCAGGATGGTGTAGCATGAAGATGAGAGCCTTGAAGATTATGTTGAACGGTTCAACTATAACTTTCAGAGGGCAAGGCAAGGAGATCTAGCTCCTGAAATATGACATGTCTTTTTTCTGAGAGGAGTCCGAGATGAATGCATATAGCTTCTCAACCTGATGGGTAGGGAAGACATCTCTCAATTGGAATATAATACTATCTTAGAACTTTGTTGTAAATATTCTAGAGGCACATCAAAAATAAGCAAAGGACCAAGGGGTATACTGGAAAGAACTTGAAATATTGTTGGAGGTGGATTTACGACGGAAGAAATCAAGAACATTTTAGAGTACATCAAGACCAACATACTTAGTTCCTTGAGCTCCCATCTAGATACATTTCAAATAAGGAAGAAGAAGGAAGAGACAGAACGAGCTTTGGCTATGTTTTTCCCAAAGTGTAGGACAAAGGATCCATGAAAATAATTTCCGTTGGATCATATTAGGTTTGTGGAATATGTAGCGAGAACCATGTTACTCGTAATTGTCCATCCTTACCTAGACTAAAAGATATCTATCAAAAAGAAAAGGAACGAAAATAGTTATGCTTTCTCTCTCAGAAGTGACCCAGGCAACCCAGACCTCAAGGTATGATCCAAGATCAATATCAGTATTTCAATTCATATTGGAATAACCCTTCCATGCAATATTATTATCAACCATGGAGTATTCCAACACAAAAATGGGTGGCTCCTCCTCCTCCAAACCATTTATGGAAACAAGGGTGGAGAAATCCTATTGTAGGAGGGCCTCAACAACCTATGACACAACCATCCATGCAACTTTCTCCTCCTCCCTAGATGCAGGTATCCACATCCGCCTTTTCTAGACCACAACTATGTACACAATCCATTCCTAACCCCAATAATGGAAGGCCAAGGAAAACAACGTAAGCTATTGGACTTGTTGCCTACCCTACTTATTCCATATCTTCCTTAGACTACAATGATATCCATCTTTGATCTGGGAAGACTATAACCAAGGACCAACCTCACATTGGTATTGAATATTTGAATGAGGATGTCTGAAATGAAGAATTGGAACCAAAACAATATTAGGAACCTTTGAAAGATGAGAATTCCCACCTTGAACTTCAAAACCCACCCTATCTAGAAAGGCTACGCCTAGAGAAACCTTTTACTCATCTTGAGTTTGACTTCCTCAGAGAACTCAAAAATGTGTGTTTCAAAATACTACTATTTCAATCCATCAAGGATGTGCCCATATAATCAAAAGAAGTATAGGAACTTTGCTTGAGGAAACCTAGTAGAAAATGAAAGGATTCCCAAACCATCCATGTCACGGGAAATTTTTCTTACTTGATGATGGGGGGAGTTCTTGTAACTAAATACTCAAATCCAGGAAGTCGAATAGTTAATGTACATATCAATAATACTTTCATTATTAACACATTAATCAACCTTGGGGATACAATCAATGTTATGACAGGTGAGACCATGCAAGCCTTAGGTCTTATGGGCCTAAGGAAAACCCCAATCATACTTGATCTAACCAATAGATCAACCATTAAATTAGAAGGAATATTGGAAGATGTAGTGATATTAGTAGACTCGTGGGAATATCTTGCTGACTTTATGGTCCTATAGCCAAAAATCTCTCTCGGAGGGTATCCTCTAATCCTAGGAAGGCCTTGGTTGGCCAAAATAGATGCTTACATAGGTTGTAGGTCGAGAAATATGACCATATCCCATGGGACATCCACAAAACAATTAACCCTCTATCCTCCCTCCAATCTCAGCATTGGCCTAGAGACACCACTTTTTGTTGACGGAGAAGATACCGAGGAAGAAGGAGAATCCCATCAAGTTCTCTCCATAGACCAATACTTATCCATAAGAGATAAAATAGAGGATGATGAAATTGGTGATTTTATAGCTTTCTCTTCCTCAAAAAACACACATATTTGTGAGCATGTAATGTAACTAGAGACACAATATTCTTTAGCCTCAACAAGCATCTCACCCATAGAACACGAATCCAAACCAGAGAAATACCAAGGATCCCTTATAGAAACAGTAGAAATCAGCCCAGGGAAAACCTTGAAAATAAACTAGGGACTAAATTAACAACAAAAAGAGTGATTGGTTAAAGTACCGCAAAATCATATTGATGCCTTCGCCTGGGATTACTCTGACATAAACGGAATCCATCATGACCTATGCACACATCACATATATATTAAGGAAGGATCTCGACCCATCCACCAACCCTAACATCAGATGAATCTGACACTGAAGGACATAGTCAAAGAGGAACTACATAAATTGCTTATAGCCAAATTCATCTACCCAATTTTTTATACCCAATCAGTCTCCCCTCTAGTCATAGTACCAAAGAAAAATGGTAAATGGAGAATTTATTTTGAATATAGAGAACTCAACAAAGAAACACACAAAGAACGTTTCCCACTACCATTCATTGACCAGGTACTCGATACGTTGGCCGAAAAGAAATAATTTTCTTTCCTTGACAAATTCAGTGGGTATAACTAGATCCAAATTGCACCTGAAGATCAAGACAAAATTGTTGTGTATGTGTTATATTCTTTGCATGTGTGTGTGTGTGGGTGCGTCAGATAACTGCGTCTGATGATCTGTACAAACTAGGGCTCTTTCGTTGTGTCGGGCGCTTCCTAGGGGGGTCCCAGGGGGGGGCAGGTATGCCCCCCCCTGGTTACATGTAGCGTTCAGCACCGGGCGATAGCCTGGGGCCGACAAGGTTTGGGGAAGCGCCCCAAGTACGCACAACATTCGGCACCGGGTGGTAGCCCGGGGCCGATGGGGTTCGGGGCAACGCCCCGAAATTTTTTTTTGGGCGATTTTTTCTATTTTTAGCGGATTTTTCTATTTTTAGCTGATTTGTAAATTAATCCCGGATTAAGGGATTAGGGTTTTGGTATCTACGGAATACCTAAAAACATTGTATATATTGTATGGAGAATGGTGAAATTTGAATATAATGAAATAAGAAAGGTTTTCCCAGTTGAGGGTTT
This sequence comes from Picea engelmannii, assembly GCA_009831015.1. Classification (NCBI taxonomy): domain Eukaryota; kingdom Viridiplantae; phylum Streptophyta; class Pinopsida; order Pinales; family Pinaceae; genus Picea; species Picea engelmannii. The sequence continues at coordinate 161,220 of ML809540.1, read as the reverse complement.
CCGGTAAATATCTCTGTGTATTTTGTGTATGAGCCATTGATTAATTTATGTATTGCTTGAGAATATATATGCATTGCTTTACTTCACAGGTTTAAAACTTACAAAAACAACGTTCACCTACCCATGGGGGACATTTTCCTATTGTGCTCTACCATTCGGGTTATGCAACGCCCCTGCCACCTTTCAGCAAGTTGTTATTGGTATATTCTCTGATTTAATTCATGAATGTGTGGAAATATATATGGACGATTTCATGACATATGGGGACAAATGTGAAGAGGCATTAACAAACCTAGAGAAAACATTGATAAGGTGTAGAGAATGAAATGTTTCCCTCAGCAATGAAATTTTTTTTATGATGTTAATTGATGGCATTATACTAGGACACCGCATCTCATCCAAAGGTATCCAGGTATATCCAACAAAAGTAAAGGTAATATTAAACTTTCCAACCCCAACTTCATAAAAGCATGTATGCATTTTATTGGGATATGTTGGTTATTATCGTCGATTCATCAAAAAAAATCAGAAATTGCTCATCCATTATTTGCTTTACTTAACAAAGATATTGAGTTTGTATGGAAAAAGACTTTCCAACATGTGCTTGATGAATTGAAAATCAAAGTGTCATAAGCTCATGTCTTACGAGGATCGGATTGGTCCCTCCCATTCCACATCTCCACATATGCATCAGACGTTGCCATTGGAGTTGTTACAAGAATTCGATATTACCATCCTAGATAAACCAGGAAAAGATAATGTAGTTGTTGACTTTCTTTCTAGAATAACATCTAATGAAAATGAACCTCGAGTAGAAGATCACTTTCTAGATGAACATCTCTTTGCAGTATATACTAACTCACCATGGTTTGTAGATATTGCCAACTTTTTGGCTATAGGAAATCTCCCACAACACCTATCTTAAAAGCATGTAAGCATTTTCTTGGGATATGTTGGTTCTTATCGTCGATTCATCGAATTTTTTTCAAAAATTGCTCATCCATTATTTTCTTTACTTAACAAAGATACTGAGTTTGTATGGACAAAGACTTTCCAACATGTGCTTGATGAATTGAAAATCAAAGTGTCAAAAGATCCTGTCTTATGAGGATCTGATTAGTCCTTCCCATTCCACATCTCCACATTTGCATCATACATCCCCATTGGATTTGTTACAAGAATTCAATATTACCATCCTAGATAAACCAGGAAAAGATAATGTATTTGTTGACTTTCTTTCTAGAATAACATCTAATGAAAATGAACCTCTAGTAGAAGATCACTTTCTAGATGAACATCTCTTTCTAGTATCTACTAACTCACCATGGTTTGCAGATATTTCCAACTTTTTGGCTATAGGAAAGCTCCCACAACACCTAACTCCCAAAGAGAGACAAAGCATAGTCATGAAAAGTGAAATCTTTTCATGTATTGATGGTTGCCTCTTTTACACTTGGTCTGATTTGATTATCAGAAGATGTATATGAGAAGAAAAAATCCATGAGATACTAAAATCCTGTCATGATGGGCCATGTGGGGGCCGTTTTGTTGATAAAATAATTGGGTACAAAGAAATCCATCGGGGGTACTATTAGCCCACCATCTTCGGAGATTCCAAATAATATGTGAAGAGGTGTGACAGATGTCAACACATGGGTAGACCCATACAAATAGATGAAATTTCACTACAACCGCGGATGGTGTTAGAACATTTTGACAAATGGGCCACTAATTTTGTGGGAACAATAAATCCCCCTTCCCATCGACACTCCTTCATCCTCGTCTTTACACACTATGTCACAAAATGGATGTTGGAAAAGGAACTTTTGACAGCAACCGAACATCCAGTAGTGGAGTTTCTCCATGGAGAGATCTTTGTAAGGTTTGGGATACCACGAGAGATAGTGATCAAGGGAGGAACTCATTTCACATCCTGGCTTGTTAGAGACCCGATGGAAAACTATAATATCAATCATAAAGTAATAACACCATATCACCCACAAGAAAATGGACAAGTAGAGGGGACTAATAAGATCCTTGAGACCATCATCACCAAAAATTTCAGGTTGCATCTCAAGGATTGGGATGATAGAATCCCTGAAGCTTTATGGGCCTACATAACAACCTAGATAACTACTACATGATGCACACCTTATGAGCTAGTATATGGGAAAGAGTATGACTTCCCATCGAGACAGAAATCTAGACACTTAGGACAATAGTAAAACTTGGGTTGGACCTATTAGAAGCTCTGAAACAAAGACTACTTCAAATTAATGATTTGTATGAACTAAAACGGGATTCCCTACACCGAGCCACAATGATACAACATCAAAGGGATAGGTGGCATCATAATTTTATCGAGAAAAAGAAGTTCAAAGATGGAGACTAGGAATTACTATTTGATTCCAGGTTCAAGGTTTTCAAAGAAAAATTTCACACCAGATGGCTTCGTCCATATGATATTGATACAATGTATGATAGTGGGTCCATCAAAATACGTACCATAGATGAAGACAAAATTCCTCTAATGGATAATGGGAATAGGCTTTGCCTATATCATCGACCCATATCAAAGGAATCTTTTATGAGGAAGATTGACAATGGATGGCCAGAGAGTGATCTAGAACTCGTTCAGGAAGAACAAATCCCTGCTAGATAATTATTTTCTTCTCCAATAAAAAATGTGAAACTAACCTAGCTGGAGCATTTTAAAAAAATGTGAAACCATCCTAGTTGACGCATTCAAAAAAAAAGGGGCACTTCATTGTTTCGTGATGGTTATGTCAGGATCCTTCTCAGCAAAATTTTAATAAAATCCTCATTTTTTTCTAATAATTTTTTTTTTCAGGATATACAGGGGAGAAAAATGTTGTTGAAACTCCTATTATTGCAAATCTTGTTGCGCCAACTCCCTTTTTCTGCAACTTCTTTGTTGCAATTCTCATTATTGTAACTTTTATTTCTGCAACTCTCGTTGTTGCAACTCCATTTTTTTGCAGCTTCTTTGTTGCAACTCCCTTTTTACACAACTTATTTGTTGCAATTCCCATCCACACCACTAAGGCCACAACAACCATTGTTGCAACCCTCAGTGTTGCAGCACCATCTCCGTAACTTGTGTTGTTGTGAATTTGCTTACATATTTCATGTTATGTGTATAATCGTTATTGTACTTCCGGTGGATAGTGTTGTAGGAAAATCTGCCTGCGGACAAGTAGATCGACCTCTAAGGCTTGACCTTAACCCTAGACAGAAAAGTGCTTATCATGGACACTGAATTTCTTTCGAATCTATCTAAGCCTAATGCATGAGAAGGGAGAGTAAC
>ML809540.1:140941-157792 GCA_009831015.1 Picea engelmannii | reverse complement strand
GCCTGCGGACAAGTAGATCGACCTCTAAGGCTTGACCTTAACCCTAGACAGAAAAGTGCTTATCATGGACACTGAATTTCTTTCGAATCTATATAAGCCTAATGCATGAGAAGGGAGAGTAACAGAGGTACCTCTTAACCGACGTTTTGTCCCTGCACACTCCGAGTTGCGCTCCAATCTTTTTCTCCTCGCTGAGGTCTGTGGACAAAACAAGATACGACCACTTCCTACTCTATTGACATTAGCTTGAAAACAGATCGATCACTGAATGATAAGTTCATGTAACATCAGACACAAACTAGAAAGAAACAGGCCAAGCGTGTCATATTAATGAGAATAACGACAGCAGTACTTACAATCGTAGATGCGAATGCGACAGCTTCGCCAAGTCCTCTTCGTCTAACCCTTGCCTAAACGATCCACAACCTGGATGACAGCAGCTTCAATGATTGCTCTCCTTCGGATGACTGCAAGTTTCCTCCAAGATCATAAGTTTCACATATTCAGTTCCTCCTCCTCACTTATGAGATCATAAGTTTGGTGTGATTTCTTCCTCCTCCTCTACCACCATAGAGTTTGCTTATATAGGTTGGGAGGAGCCTAACTACTTGAGTTATGTTTAGAACCAGTTGATAACCTCCTCCTTGGATCAGAGATMTTTTGACAAAACCAAGAATTCGAGCTCAAACCGCCTCCTAAATTCGAATGATTCTCCCCTTATTCTTCTCACCGGGCTAACAATTTACCCAGAATAGAGAGCGCTCCCTTAGAAGGGGCATCAGAGCGTTAGAACGCTCCTGAAAAAGTCAAGGGAAGCGCCAGCGCTTCAAATCTGAGAAGCGCTTCTACAAAGGGGTGGAGAAGCGTTATAATGCCTCTGAGGCATGGTAGAAGGGCGTCGGCGCTCCTCAGGCAGTTTTAGGGGAGCGTTCCCCTTCCAAACTCTTGATTTAGAAGCCCTCTTAGGTGTTAAGAGATGTTTGACTCCAGTGAACCAGTTTCTTCCTTCAAACCAAGTATATAAGATGTTTCAAGCATCTCTTTAGTGTCATCATTGCGATAACATGATTCAACAACATTCACGACACTCTATATTCAACTTGCGACACTTGCGACAAGTTGTAAGGGAGTTGCGACACTTGTGACAAGTGAGAGGCAATATGTGACACTTATCCAGTTGAGTGATTTTGATGTGTAACAGATAGAACCAACAACGTCGACGTTGAATTTTTGGTTAAGACCATTGATGTGACTCTGATCCAGTTGTCGAAATACACTAGCATAGTACTCATACAATGAATCAAGGTAAGAAGAGAAAGGTACAAGTTCCAATAAGAATATATGATTCTATTTTTAAATGGCATGTGTTTTATTAATCATTCCACTATAACTATCACCTTACACCATCATTGCGATATCTGCGACCTTGTACTCTCATTTCCATATCCACCATTCTTATTTATACAATTTGAAATTCCCTACCCAATAACCATCCATTTCTTGTGCAGACATAATCAATCAGACTTAGCAGAAATAAGGAACCATGGGGGCTTCATTGATATGCAGGGAACCTACAGAAGCAATGTTACTCGAGGCCTATGACAACATTAGAGAAATTTTGCAACAAGTCGGTTGGATGGAATATGTGTAACGCTTACATGGATATGACGATGAAGTAGTTCTAGAGCTCGCTTTGAATTTTAGATCTAAACACTCCACAGTAGCATGTGCTCAGGTAGAATTCACCAAGGAGATGATGGCAGAAGTCACAGGTTTACCAAGGACACATGAAAGATGGTACACTAGAAGGACCTCCTAGCCTAAAATTCTGAGGCAATTCCTTGAACCTGGAGAGGCCTTAGTGAAGAAATGTGTTAGTCCTAAATTTTGCACCTGAATGCTAAAGCAGTAGAGCTAGGCCACCTCAAGTTTTGGAATGGTTTGCTTTTAACAAGTTTGGTTTGTTGGTTAGTTGGAGGGTTGGTTTGACCAAGAAAAAAACATGGTTGGGTTGGAAAGGTTATATGATTGTAGGTCCTCCTTGGTTGGTGGTACACAAATGATAGATAAGTGAGAAAATAGTGGGATGAACAAAGGAAGAACAACAAACAACTCAATGAATTACCTGCTGCAAGAAGTCTAAGACTCAAAATAATATTTCAAGGCATAAACAAATATCCAAACACAATTACTCCCATGGGTTGCAATAAATCAAATCCTTTACTAAAGCATTAATTGTTTTCCAGGTTGCATGTCATTAAAAGATGAGTTATAACAATAGCTGAAAGGAAAATGAAATGTACTTTGCACACATAAAAAATTGCATTCAAGATAAGAGAAAAACACGTGTAGATTTGAACATAAATCGCATTGCCATCAAGAGAAAATTCAATAGGTAGAGATCTTAATCCAATCATATAACAGGTTCAACCAGTTTGATATATTGATTTCCTTCCCAAAAATTGAACCCTTCAGTCATACAAAAAATGCATATTTGTCATTGTTGGAGAGCTTCTCACCCCTTTGAAATTGAGGCTTAACTCTACACTAATAGTTGGAGAACAACTCGTTGAATTAATTAAATCTTGTTGGAGTACAGTAATGCATACTTCAAACTTAACTTAACAAAAAGAGGTGGTTCATATCAAACACAAATGACCACTTACTATGCCTTAATTTAAAAAGTCTTGAACTTAAACAACTAAAACTGCTACTAATGATAAAAATAAACTGATGCATATGCTGAAGTGAACTGAGCCTTGACAAAAATAACTAGGAATGATAGAACTAGGTTCTGGATCGAGCACTTGTATACATATGCATTGTTGGAGGCCAACTGGGAGATAACTCGATAGACAAACATCCTCTTTAGGTACTCCTTCATAGCAGTGTTCTTCTTCAAATTATCTCCTTCAGAAAGCAGCAAGTCTTTTGGTGTTTCTTCTGGAGTCTTTGATACTTCTTCTGCAATTTGGAGTACAATTTTCCCAATTCCTAGTAGTGGTGTTGCAAGGTTTGGACTTGAAGCTTCAGTTCTTGCACTTGTTGGTTTTCATCGACCCTCTCTGTTTTGACCACAACCTGCCTTTTCTTCTTGTTTTTATCTATGATATACTTGTTGTGGTCAGTCAATGTTCTGCTCCTCCTCTTTCTCATATCATATATGTGTATTACCTTTGGTTCCTTTCCTTGTGTTCCTTTAATGGACCCATGTACTTCCAAAGTACCAGTTTTGATTTTTGGTTTAATGTCCTATGAATATTGGTGAGTATCCCTTGCATGTGATGAGATGCCATCAGAATCCTGCTCAGGATTTGGGCCAAAGTCCCCTACATCTTGTTGTAAGATTGAATATACAGGGTACTCTGTTTTGACAGCTACAAGTTGCACTCATAAAGCTTCACCCTTGCAAAATTCCAATCTTACTTTATCCCTTGTCATCTTTTTCAGTATATGGACAACCATTTCTTCCATGCTGGCAAATTTAGGGTTGTCATCATCTTTGATCACAATTGGTTGGGGGTATTTTAATGATGGCTTAAAAAGAGCCTTGGAGTTCAATCTCAATTGGTTTGTAATTATGGTTTTCTTGTTGGGTTCACTTGGTATTTCAATGTTTTTTTCACCCTTTCTCTTTTTGTATGGTCTAGTTGCAGGGGATGTTTTAGGCAAGGCTCTTATAGGAACAATATTTCCCTTAACCACTTCATTGTTGCGTGGTTTAGATCCAAGTTCCCCCCTCATTCTAGTCACGGGTTTTTTAGGTTGTTGCTTGATGGGGGTTCTCTGCTCCTCCTCTGAATGGTTGGATGATAGAGACCTCTGTGGTGTTTCATGTGTAGGTGGATTCATGTGGGAAGCTTTGCCACTTTTTCTCTCCTTCCCATTACCTGTAGAAGACCTTAGTTTCCTATGAGGGGATTCCTTCTTCATGGGGGTCTCTGGCTTGTTTTCTTTGGAGGGTGTGTTCTTTATTTTAGGGCCTTTCCCTTTATTTTTTATAGGTTGGACAGGCTTCATCGAGCTCCCAGGCTCAGGAGATACCCTAAACTCTATCTTTTCTTCACTTGCATTACCTTCATTCTGCGAATCAGGCACTTGTTCCTCTTCCTTCAATCCCACAGATTTCAAGAAATAACCCCAAGGCATTTCAATCTCCTCTAAAGTGAAAAACACCAATAATTTGATTAAGCCTTGATGGTACAGGCTCCTGTGAGCAGATCTAGGGTGGATTTGAACCCTCCTGGCCATTTTGGTTAGGCTTTTAAGTAGGTAATAGGGTAAGTTTATCTTTGTGTCTCCACTTAGACGCATAAGGAAACGAAGGTGATAACATTGTACTATGGTGAATCGACCCTCACATGTTATATACCTTTGCACCGTTGCTAGGGTTCCCTTCCAATCTTCCTTTATCCACAACACAGGGATTCCTTGGCTCCAGTCAGGGTCTCGGTGCTCGAGAACCAATAATTTTTTGCAGAGGTCAGGAGGTAGCTTACCTTTCTTAAACCACCTTTCCCCATAGACAGGGAGAGCATAGGTTTCTCCAATGAAGTGATCTGTAATATGAATGTAGATATCCCCAAGATGGGTTTGGAAGCCATCAAATGTCTATGCGAATAGCATAGCTATGCCTATGTGGTATCCTTCAAATGTGCACAGGAAGTCATACCATTATGCCTTTACAAAAATATTATGTATTTCAGGTATGGATTTGAATAGCTCAAGGCCTCGTGGTTTGGCCCTGTTCAATTGCCATTGATCTCGGGGAGGAACCATGGTGTACAAAGCACTTCTACTTTCAATGATGCACTGAATGCGAACTTCCTCATGTTGAACTTGATACTTGCATGTTATTAAACCTCTGTACTACCTGTAGTAGCCATGATGGTACAATACAGTTCTCACGACCATGACTAACACTATACAATGATGAAGTTGCATGTGTACTAGTGTGGAGGTGTTTGTTCATGATCACGCGCGTATGCATGCACCAATCAAAAGGTTTAAATATTTAAAATAACTCATTAAATTCTTAAATAATTTAAAAATCAGTGCGCTAACAATATTTGCAAGAATAGACGAGTTCTTGCAATCAACCCTGTCTGTGCATATAAAAGAATATTACATGTGCTATGAGCTCAAATAATGGTAAAAATGATGACAAGCACTTCATACCCAAACCATAACATATAATTACCCTTCAAGAAAACAAAAGATGGTGAAAAAATCAGTACAGAGAGGTAATGATCATAAAAACTGAGTCATTTTTGTAATGGGGGACCAACTTAACCAATAGAAAAAGGTATGATTTTTTTATGGAGGTATAGGGTAATGAGAGGAGGGGCAGGGGTGCAGACCTAGGTCTCAAAAAAATGTACAGAATTCAAACGACGGTATTTTCCACACACCTGGAAAGACGTAGCTATATATGTGCAATGATATTTCACATGTGAAGGTCGCTATGGGATTGTCTATGTCTAACATATCTGACTTTTGGATTATCTTTGACATAATAGACCCATTGATATGCCATACTTCCTATTCAGGACACTACGGACAATGACAACACTTGTGCAAAGGGTAAATAACCCCAAGGATGTGGTCTCACATCATGGCCTTATCAAGTTATTGGTGGACCATGCTCTACACAAGGAAGGTCGCACTTGGAATAGTATTGTTCGACCACTTGTTATACTTTCTGAAAATGAAGCGGTTGCACTTCATGGAACACAACAAGAAATAAATGGGCCATTTTGATTTTGTTAGAACATTTTGACAAATGGGCCATTGATTTTTTGGGATAAATAAATCCCCCTTCCTGTCGACACTCCTACATCCTCATATTTACATACTATGTCACAAAATGGATGGAGGCAAAGGCACTTCTGACAACAACCAAACATGAAGTAGTGTAGTTTCTCCATGAAGAGATCTTTGTAATTTTCAGGATACCACGAGAGATAGTGACTAACGAAAGAACTCAATTCACATCATGTCTTTTCAAAGACCTAGTAGAAAACTATAAGATAAATAATAAAGTAACAACACCATATCACCCGCAAGAAAATGGACAATTATAGGGGACTAATAAGATCCTTAATATTGTCATCACCAAAACCGTCAGGCCACATCTCAAGGATTGGGATGATAGACTCCCCGAATATTTATGGGCCTACAAAACAACCTAGAGAACTACTAAATGATGCACACCTTATGAGTTAGTCTATGGGAAAATAGTACTACTTCCCATTGAGACAAAAATCCAGACACTTAGGACAAAAGTACAACTTGGGTTGGACCTATCAAAAGATATGAAACAAAGACTACTTCAAATTAATGAGTTGGATGAACTATGTCAGGATTCCCTACACCGAGACACAATGATACAACATCAAAAGGATAGGTGGCATGATAAGTATATCGAGAAAAAAAAATTAAAAGATGGATATTGGGATTACTATTTGATTCCAAGTTCAAGGATTTCAGAGGAAAATTTTTCACTAGATGGATCGGTCCATATGAGATTGATACAATGTATGATAGTGGGTCCATCAAACTATGTAGCATAGATGAAGACATAATTCCTCTAATGGCTAATGGACATAGACTTCACCTATATCATCAACCCATATCAAAGGAAGCCTTTCTGAAGAAGATTGCCAATGGATGGCCCAACAGTGATCTGGAACGCATTCAAGAAGAATGAATCCCTACTGAATAATTCCTTTTCTTCTCCAAAAAAAACATGTGAAACCAGCCTAGTTGGTGCATTTAAAAAAATGTGAAAATCGTCCTAACTGATGCATTCAAAAAAAAAAGAGGGCACTTCTTTGTTTCGTGATGGTTATGTCAAGATCCTTCTCAGCAAAATTTTAATAAAATCCTTATTTTTTTTTATAATGTTTTCAAGATATACAGGGGAGAACAATGTTGTTGCAACTCTTGTTGCTGCAACTCCCTATTGTTGCAGCTTCTTTGTTGTAACTCTCATTGCTACAACTCTCTTTTGCCACGAATTATTTGTTGCAATTCCCTTCTACACTAAGGAGGTCACAACAATCGTTGTTGCAACCCTTAGTCTTGCAGCTCCATCATCGTAACTTGCGTTTCTGTGACTCTGCTTACATATTTCACTTTATGTGTTTCTTCGTTACTACACTTTCAGTGGAAAGAACCAACAACGTCGACGTTGAAATTTCGGTTAAGACCGTTGATGTGACTCTGCTCCAGTTGTCGCAACTACACCAACACAATACTCATACAATGACTAGAGGTAAGAAGAGGCAGGTAAGAGTTCCAATAAGAATATGTGATTGTAGTTTTAAATGGCATGTGTTCTATTAATCATTCCACTAAAATTGTCAACTTACACCATCATGTCTATATATGTGACCTTGCACTCTCATTACCATATCCACCACTATTATTTTTGTAATTTGAAATTCCTTACCCAATAACCATCCATTTCTTGTGAAAACACAAGAAATTAGAGTTAGCATAAAGAAGGAACCATGGGGGCTTAATTGATATGCAGGGAACCTACAGAACCAATGTTGCTCGAGGCCTACAACAATATTAGAGAAATTATGCAACAAGTCGGTTGGATGGAATATGTGCAACACTTACAGGGATATGACGATGAAGTAGCTCTAGAGATTGGTTTGAATTTCAGAGCTGAACACTCCATAGTAGCATATGCTCAGGAAAAAGTCACCAAGGAGATGATGGCATAAGTCATAGGTTTACCAAGGACATAGGAAATATGGTACACTAGAAGGACCTCCCAGCCTAAACATTTGAGGCAATCCCTTTAACCTAGAGAGGCCTTAGTGAGGAAATGCAGAAGATTCGAATGACGGTATTTTCCACACACCTGGAAAGACGTAGCTATATTCTTGTAATGATATTTCACCTGTGAAGGCCACTACGGGGTTGTATATGTCTAACATATCCAACTTTTATATTATCTCTAACATAATTGACCAATTAATATTCCATGCTTCATATTCATGACACTATAGACAATGACAACACTTGTGCAAAGGGAAAAGAACCCCAGGGACATGGTCTCACATCGTGGCCTTATCAAGTTATTGGTGGAACACACCCTACACAAGGAAGGTTGCACTTGGAATACTATTTTTCGACCACTAGTTATACTTTTCAAGAACAAAGTGGTTGCACTTCATGCATCCCAACAAGTAATGGTTGAAGAAGAATGGGCATTCATATTAAGAAGTAATGAAAAATTGTACTTGTAAGGTCGGCCCCATTGAGGCCAATGAAAACCCTAAAATTCATTGTAAGGTAAATTTAGTCAAGTAGGCCCCTATTGTGTCTAATGTAAAGAAAATAGTGTAATATGATAAGTCGGCCCTAATGTCAAAAGAGGGCATGTCATTGTGTTTAAATAAGAGAGGCTAGACACCTCATTCACTCACTCACTCAAGCTCAAGAGAGAGAAAAGAGTGTGAAAGCCTTGGAGAAAGAGAGGGAGACACAGCAAGGGTTTATTTGTTTTTTGTCTTAGCATTGTTCTTGGTTGAAGAATCTATACATAAAGAAGTTGTTGGGTTTTCTTCCCCTAGAGGGTTTCCTAGGATAAAGTCTGCGTCTATTTTGTTTATGTGATTGTCTCTCTTTTAGTGATCTTATATATGCAGTTAATGAGATGAATAATCGTAATAACTAAAAGAGAATTGTAATTGTTAGATGCATAAACAAATTTCCAACATGGTATCAAAGCAGGTTTGAAAGAGACCAAATCACAGCCTAAGAAGGCTCACCTAACCTCAATGCACATTCTCAAGGAACCAATTTTCAGTTTGGAGCTGTTGCATAATTAGGGTTTCTGTATAAACCCTAGGTGTGACATTTTCCCTATTTGAGGAGGTTGCTGGAGAAATTGAACACACCTAGGAACTCACCTAGGTAGGGTGAATCTATTCCCTGAACCAGAATTCAAAATTTCACAAGTTTAAAAATTAGGGTTTCATCATAAACCCTAGGTCTGGTTGCAACTCTTGTAGATTTTGTGACAAAACTCACCTTTGGCTCAACAATCTCTCTGGTAAGGTCTAAGATCCACATCTTGAAAATTTATTTGTTGTTTTACTTGTTCTGGACAAGATAACTACCATTACTAAGCTTGATGAAAAGCTTGAAGGAGCCAATGACTTTCGAGCATGGAAGTACAGAGTAATGCTAATTCTAGAAGAGAATGACCTTGTAAGTTTTGTTGAGAAAGACATTGAAGAGCCAGAGGGAGATGAGGCCAAAACCAAATATAATAAGGATCTAATAAAAGTGAAGAGGATCATTTCCAACTCCATCAAGAACCACTTGATTCCTCTTGTTTCAACATTAAAAACCCCAAAGAAAATGATGGATGCCTTATCCCGTCTATTTGAAGGCAAGAACATCAATTAGAAAATGAGCTTGAGGACACAACTTAAGAATGTGAAGATGCAAGATACATAAACCATACAATATTACTTCAAAAGGGTGTCCCGGATTAAAGAGCAACTTGAACCCATTAGAGAATTAGTTGAATAAGTTGAGTTAACGATGACCACATTGAATGGTCTCCCAAAGTCTTGGGAATCCTTCATTCAAGGAATCTGCTCTAGAAGGAAGTTAACTAAGTTCAACATATTGTGGGAAGATTGTACTTAATAAGAAGCCAGATTAGAGGAAATAAAATAAAATATAGAAAGAAATGAAGATCAAGCGCTAATAGCTCATGCAAGAAAAGGAAAGAATGAGAAAGAAGTTCACTATCACAAGAAATCTCAGAAGCCTTATAAGGGACAATAATCTCATAAAGATTTCTCAAGCTTCAGATGCTTCATTTGCCAGAAAATGGGACACATTGCAAGAAATTGTCCCCAAGCAAAAGATCATAATAGAAACATGAAGTTTAAAAGACATCATTCTCATATCACAGAAGAAGATGAACCTGATCGGAAAAGAACAAGAGAAGATGATTCAGATGAATCATATCTTTTGTGATATAGGACTTAGTTCTTCTAAAGAAATTTATCTATATCGAGTGATATTAATAGCAGTATTTATTTTCTTTCCTCATTAGACTTCAAGTACTAAAAGAGTTGGAGAGATTTTGTATAAATTCTTATGTCAGGAAGGCCAAGTGCAAATTGTGAAGAAGTATCGTTATTCATCCAAACATCGTTCAGATCAAGAAAGCAGTCTGACAATGCACACTCCAGGTATGCACCCTTCATATTTGATTTCAGTTTAATGGTATTATACATTATGCATTTAATCTTGTTATCCCTGGAACAAGAATTCTATCTATTTGCACAATTTTCCAATAATGTGTTTCCTTATTCACTAGGTCTAAGGAAGCTGTGATCTCAGCATATACTTGTAGTCTGGGTCATTTTCCCAGATTGGGAACCCAACAGTTTTCCCTAGCTTGTTGGATCATTATCCCTGGTACGTGAATACAACAAGGTCTCATTTAAAGTCAATCATTCATTATTGTTGTAGTTGGGTTGTTTTCCTGACAGAGGAGCCCAACAAGTTTCTTGGATAATTGGGGTATCCCTCCCTGGTTTTGGGAACCCTTCAGATAGGTTTTGAGTCAAGAGATAGTTTTGTGCTCGAGGGTGGTATGTGTGTCTATAGATGGGTGACAATAATGTAATATTGTCTATAGTGAAATGAGCACATTTAAATTCTAAAAGTTATTGTCCCTCGTACGAGACCTCATCAGTGTCATGAATCAACATCATGTATGGCTCACAATTTCTTGTAGTTTCCCGATGAGAAGACATGGTCAGTGGACAATGAGGCCACCTTGATAGGAAGCAGAATTTTTTTGAAGTCTCACTCAGTTTTTCATATTAATACTTGGTAACCAACACTAAGTATATCTTACAGAGATTTTGAGGATATTATGGACTCAAAGAAAATCAAGGCTCGGAGGGAGCCAATTTTCTCATGCAGGGATCAATACACCTCGAGGATGGATAATACCAAAATCGAAGAAATAGTTCCAGTGCTCGTGAATATAGCCAATTAGATCAACTATAGAACAACCATGATCCATTAAAATAGGTCGATGCAGTATGAGATTATGAGGGAACATGTATGAAATTCCTTGTATTTGATATTGAGTGATCCAAGTGGATATCGGTGACCAGCTGCCTCAAAACTGCTTTCTGGAAATTTTGGTAATTTACTACTTTTAACAGTTTATCGAGTCCTGAACTTGTAGAGTTGTTTTGAGGCCCTAAATGACGTTTTTTTGGGTATGTAGCAATTGAATTATATCAACATGATATTTTCATCAATAGTTGTATTCATCGGATAGATATTTCCAACAGGCTATTGTACACCTAAAACGGAGATCATATGCAAAAGTTACGACCCCAGGAAGTTGATGTACTGACTTACCCAAACGGGGCCCACATGACTTTTGGCGCTTCATCTCCCAGGGTTAGGTTTTCGGATGTCTAGGATTTTGACACTCCTGTTTATTGTAAAAATGCCTTCAGAACCTCATTGTAATCATCTTCTTGCCAATGAGCATAGTCGTCACATCTCTTCTCAGATATAACTCACCACCATTCCAGCAAGCTTGTTTTCCGCTGCATTTTACAGTTTTAGCTTATTTCCTTATTGAATAAAAAACCATTTTTATTGTATCTTTGTTATTATGTGTTAAGCATCTGTTAATAATTTGTAGTCATTTTGTTCTATTCATAAAATCCATATCAGTTGTATCAGAGTGGTCTGCTCCTTGTCGTCTTAATGCATGTCCCCAACGAGGTCATAGTACAAAGAATTGGGTGTCGAGCTTGTTTCTCTTGAGGATGAAAGCTCTTGCACGCCCAAGTGACCTCTCATGGCAGGAGAAAAGAAAGATGATGGGACAGGAGATCCTTTCAAAATTTTACTTGAGGAAGCCCTCACGCAACAGAGGAATGAGATGATGGATAGTTTCGTGCAAATACTTCGACGGCTACCAACAGGCGACGCATCTTCTTCGAGTGGAGGCGCCACCCCCTTCAAGGTACAAATAAACTTCGATATTCCTGTATTTGAAGGTCAGATAGACGCAGATGGTGTAGACAAGTGGTTGAATCTACTAGAAGGGTATTTTTTTGTCCATAACTTTTCGAATAGAGAAAATATTACTTTTTGAATAGAGAAAATATTAATTTTGCGCTCCTCAAAGTCGTTCTCTATGTCAAATATTGGTGGGAAACTTTCTGTGAGCACAAGGAAATAGAGGAACCCTTGTTATTTATAGTCACGACCACCTAGGAATCCTTCAGGAATGCTATTAAGGAACAATGCTACCATGTTGGAAGTTATGATGACTTGTATACCAAATGGACCACACTACGGCAAGAAAGAGACCAAGCAATGCCAGAGTTCACAAATATCTTCCATACCTTGCGCACCAAGATGGATATCAAAGATTCAGAGTGACATCTGGTGCTCCAGTATCATGGTGCTATGCATAGAACATTCAGACCTAAATGGAATTTCAGGACATCTCGTCCTTGGGCACGGCCTACCGATATGCCGTCAAAATCGAGTAGAAGCTCAAACAAAAGATGTGACAATTTGGGCTCGGAAACCCCTCATAGTAAAAGCTAGGAAAGGGCGGCCCCAATCCACAGAACAAAGGATAAAGCAAATATGGACAGTATCAGGACAACTAGTCCAAGCCGCAAGAAAAGAAGGACATCGAAAAGACAAAGAAAGATATTGGGAAGTGGTGTGACTTCCATAAGATCCCTTGGCATTAAAACTGTTGATTGTCGCTCAAAGCAGTCGCTGGTGGCCGAAGTGAAAGCCTGTGAATCAGATGTGGGTTCTGACTCTAAGTTAGAACTAGAAAGGGGAATATGGATCATTGACGTAGAACCCAATGCCACTATTTCTACCACCAAGCTCCATCCTGATGAACCAGATGAGCCAGAAGAAGGAGAGTGCCTCTTCCATTCATAGATGTGGGTAAAAGGCACCCCACTACACTTCATCATTGATAGTGGTATCCAGAAGAACCTTATCTCAGAAGAGGTTTTCAAGTGTCTAGCTCTGCTGACAAGGCTGCACCCACGACCCTACACCATTGGATGGCTCCGCCAAGGAAGCAATCTCTGCATCATCCAACAGTGTCAATTGTCGTAGGGCATCAAGCCCTTCAAAGACGAGGTATTTTGTGATGTTGCTCCTCTTGAAGTTTGTGATGTTCTTTTGGGCCAACCTTATTTATGGAAACTTCATGTTGCATATGAGTCTAGGCCTTGTAGTGTTATTATTACTTTGAACAAGAAATTGTAAAGGATACCCAAGGCAGTCCCACCTAGTGTTATTTCCTTGATCTCTGCTAAGCAATGCAGGAAGGTCATCTCTCAGACAGGGAAGTTTTTCTTCTTTGTGATTCTCTCTCGGAATGAGTGAAAGATCATAGCCACATCCAGGGTCTCTGAAGTCGACCTCTCCACACAGTAGAAGCAACTAGATAAGGTCGTCGAAGAATACTCGGATATCTTCTCCTAACATATCGGGATACCTCTGTATTCTCAGGTCAAGCACCCCATCGATCTGACCCCCAGCGCATCGTTACCCAATGGGCCAGTCTATCGTCACTCTATGTTAAAGAATGAGGAGATCAAGTGACAAATCCAAGAACTTCTCCATAAGGGGCACATCTATCCCAGCTCATCACCTTGTGGGAGCCCAATCATGTTGGTACAGAAGAAATATGGAACCTTGGGACTCTGCATTGATTACCGAACCCTAAATAAAATCACAGTAAAAAACTGGTACCCAATTCCTTGAATCGATGACCTCCTTGATCAACTCACGGGGGCCAAATACTTCAATAAGATTGATCTGAAGTCTAGATACCAGTAGGTCCCGATAGAACAAACAAATGTATGGAATATTGCCTTCAAGTCAAAGGAAGGCCTTTTTGAATGGTTGGTCATGCCCTTTGGTTTGAAAAATACTCCAGCCACTTTCCTGAGGATGATGGATGATATCCTGCGACCATTCACCAATACTTTTGTAGTGGTGTATCTAGATGACATTCTCATTTACAGCAAGTCTTGGGTAGAACACTTGCAGCATATTCAGTAGGTTCTGCACACCCTGCGATAGCACACGCTATACGCCAAGTTGGAAAAATTCTCCTTTGGCATGGACAAGTTCCATTACCTGGGCTACATTGTTGATTAGCATGGCGTACATGTGGATCCAGCCAAGATCCAAGTCATCCGTGACTAGCCAACCCCAACCACACTCACTGAGATTCGAAGCTTCTTGAGCCTTTCCAATTTCTACCGCAGGTTCATGTTGGGATTCTCCCATATTGCATGGGCCCTCGGCCAAATAACCAAGGGTGGTGGTAAGGAAAAAATTGCGTGGGGCCGGTCCCAACAATAAGCGTTCTATGATTTGAAGCAACGCTTGTGCTCAGCCCCAGTACTTTCACTATCAGACCTGCAGTAGCCCTTTAATATCGAGACAAATGATTCATACTATGTTGTAGGCATCATTCTCACTCAGCACGGCCACCCTCTGGCCTATAATAGTGAGACACTATCAGATGTTGTTCGTAAGTACCCTACTTACGACAAAGAAATGTACTCCATTGTGCAAGCCTGTTGTTACACATTATTTTCGTCATCCCTATGACTGTTAATGATGTAAACCTATATGTTGCCTTCAGAGGGGTCAGTGGCCTAAGTTCCTGAAGAGAGAAGGGAGAAAAACTTTTCCTGAGAAAAGAAGTTGCATTTTCCTTTGTAAAAGCCCTATAAAAAAGGAAGTTCGTAGGTTGCTATATAGACAGGGTGCAAGAATGTTTGATTCTCATAGGTTTCACCATAGCTAGGGTGTGATATGTTCATGGTTTGCTCTATAGGCAGGGTGCGAGAATGCCTACACGTGGGAAAAACAAGTGTTTTCTCGAATCTTCTAGAAGGAGAAACTTCTATGGTGAGGTGGCATCCGAATGGTTTGGATCTTACTCTCTTTCATGATTTAGTGGGATCATCCTAACCTCCTCACCTTATCCTCTTCAACTTATAAAAGGAGAGGAGTTCTCATGGAGAAAGTTAGCTTTGGTTAGCTCTGGAGCTTTTGGGATTAGCTTGGATTGGATTGAGCTACTTTGTCAAGATAGATTGTGAATATTATCAGATTTGTGCTCTCAGAATTCTTGGAGTGAAATTGTGTGGGGAACGAAGGACAATTGGAAGGGACTTTACGACATCAAGGCCATGGTTGTAATCTCTCTTTCACATTTAATATGATACAGTAACATGATTATTTCCTATAAAGCTTGTTGTGTTTTATTGTATGATTCCTTGATCACATACATAGGTTTATATTGAGTTTATTCTATTGCTATCACTTTGGTTGGTTGTGTTCCTTTACAGGATCATCACTGTATGAACGTTGGAATGGAGCTAGGATGGTGATGGTGAGAGGAAGTGACATTTAAACGGTATGTCACCTATCCCTCTTTAGTTAATAAATTCAATATCTAAAACTTAAGGAAAGCATCGTGTTCTGGTGTGTTTTGTTCTAGATCTAGGTGGATCTAGGGAGATCAGTTAGTGTCTGCACCTACCGATTAGTCCGATAACAAAATTGGTGACTCCACTGGGGAACGGATTGTTTCCTAGTTAGTGTAGTTTCCCTTGCTTTGATTTCTTTTTTTCTGGTCTCTGAGTCTGTGGGAGATCCATCCAGACTCTTTGGATTTGAAATTTCATTCAAATTTATTCCTTTTTCAAATTTTTGCTTGTTTACAGGCATTCTCACACTGTACCTTTTAGTGGCTTACAAGAAATACCTGAGTTCCCACCCTGGTGTTAAGTCCAGTGCGAACCCCTCGCAGTCAAACTGTGTTCAGCCTGCGAGAATCTTTGATTCTCACACTGTAATACACTGCCAGCCTGTGAACTTGTTTGTAAAAAAATTTGGATTGGGTCTTGTCATTTTTTGATGCCCAGTTTTTCTTTGAACAGCTGGATTGAACTTTTAGAGCCTATATTGATCTGTTTCCAGTCTCCTTGACATTCTTTGAGTTGCTTTTATCCATCTTTGCTTTGTTTGGTTTTGAAGGATTAGTCTCTTGCTTTGAGTGTCTTTCAATTACAAAGCATGTTTTTTCATTAGAATTGTTTAGGGAAAGATCAGATTTCTTCTTAATAGTTCGCTTTTGTTAACTCTCAAAAACACACCGGCATTTTTGAAGGAAATATGCCTAATCTTGAAGGGAAATTTTCACTATCTTCCCTAGCTCCAAATCCAAATATGATTATACCATTGGAAATATTACGATCTGTAGATGTCGATCGACTATTGGAACGTGCAAAAAGGATATTTTATGGCTGAGAAAATTGATTTTTCCCAAAGGCAGTTTTTCTGAAAATTCTGACTTTCGGTGGTTAAGCTACCCGAAAAATGTGCCAGTCAACCACCGAAAGTGACTGTGTGCAGAATTTGAGCAAGTTTTTGCACAGGTTGAAGATTTTCGAGATGAAATGATATGAAACCTTTTCCAATAGGTGTCTTATGAATTATCTCACTCATTCCAACATCTATTTTTGGTCTATGATGAAGAAAAGAACAATTTCAAAGGTAAAAGGGTAATTTCCTTTGAACTGAAAAACAGGGTATCCTGCCAGCTCAATCAATTCGACTTGGATTCAGAAGAAGAAGAGAACTTTAGCCTTGGAAGGCTGTCTCCACATCATCAACATTCAACAAGAGGAAAATCAGGGATTGACCTCCTTTTGAGGAAGTATCCCACTTCTTTTGCAGCAGATTTTTACTTACTATTTTTAGTTG
>ML809540.1:115315-140841 GCA_009831015.1 Picea engelmannii | reverse complement strand
GGCAGAGTTACTCACCCTGCTTTGTTGGTCTTGCTATGGAGGTTGCGCATATTATGGGGGTCTCTTGAGAGGTATACCCACAATGATGATTGGAAGCCTTTCGAGTTGATTTCGAGCTAGATACCCTGCCCTTGCACGTGGATCGGACTGTGGATTGTTTCCCCAGGCATCATTGTAGTAATTGGTAACCTTAGTGGCCTATCTCTCTAGGTTATTTACACAAGGTGACTGTGGAGGGGCAAGTCTTCACGGTACCTGGAATCAACATTGGCCAAACTCACTCGGGCTCCTTGGAGGGTATACCCATGATTATGTGTGGGAGCTTGCACTAGGGTGTAAGTCCATTAAGCAGGTCGTCAACGTAACTTTTCCACCTGCTCTATCTCAGTCCCTTCTTACATTGTTCCCGCAACGTTGGATTTCATCACCAACTTGTGTGTTCATTGTGAGAAGGTTTTGTTTGTTTGCTTGCTTCCTAGATTTTTAGCATGTGTTGTTTGTTTTCCCTAGCAGACTCTAGGTTGGATTTATTTAATGGCGTCAGTTCCTGGAATGACCAATGAAGGAACCCCTGCTCCAGGGGAACCTTTATTTTTTCCCTCTTATGGAAACATTGGTCCTCCTCACCTCGCTACTTTGAGCCTTCCAGGTCTCACAATTGGATTATCGGTATGGTTCTTTTCCACTCAGGTAATCCCGAATGCAGTGAGTGCTTCGTTCATAAGCACTTCCCCCCAAGAGCATCAACCTCATGTTGATCCTTCACCGTCTTCACCAATAAGGTCTTCTTCGTCTTCTTTGCTTGCAAGGTTGCCTTTCATTTCATCTTCTTCGTCGA
This sequence comes from Picea engelmannii, assembly GCA_009831015.1. Taxonomy (NCBI): domain Eukaryota; kingdom Viridiplantae; phylum Streptophyta; class Pinopsida; order Pinales; family Pinaceae; genus Picea; species Picea engelmannii. Next base: position 140,003 of record ML809540.1, on the reverse strand, counting down.
GTGAAAGTTATGAAGCTAGTAACCCGGTGAATAAGAAGAAGAAGAAAAGAAAGAAGAAGAAGAAGAAAATTAAGCAAGGATCCAAACTTCCAACCACTGTCAAACATGTTGGAAAACAACCAGTTACTGTTATTCATGCTGGAAGTGTTGATGATGTCAAGATAACCCAAACAACCCGTAAGCCCAAGTACCCTTGCAGGCTTTGTAAGGGTAGCCATCTTCTTAAGGAATGCTCTAGTCTATCCAAGGTTATAGAAGCATGGTCTACACATCCTCGCCAACCCACGTCGTTAGCCTCTGAACAACATGTTGACAACCCCCCGTCAACCAGTCATGATACGGTTTGGAAGAAGAAAAGTAGAGTCAAGTTCCTATGTATGTTATGCAAAGGGAGTCATCTCACTCACCTTTTTCCACATATGGACGAAGCCTCAAAATTACTGGAAGACATGACTGTTTCACAGCCTCAACTTCCAGCTGCATACCGTAAGCTTTCTCTCAACCCTCCAATAGTCGATGGAATGATCACTCTGGTCCCTTCACCGGTCAATTCGGTTGATCATGTCGTCAATCTGGTCACACCCTTAGTTGAACCAATTGACAAAGTGATTGATCCAATACCTTCCTCAGTCAATCCCACTCTCCCCTCAGAGAGTGAAACTAAAACGGTCGATCTGATCCCATCCTCAGTGGATCCCACTCTCCCATTAGAGAGTGTCACCCAAGTGGTCGATTTATTTCTATCTGTCAACCCCATTCTCTCCTTGGAGAATGAAACTCAAGTGGTCGATCAGATCTCTCCATCGATCAATCCTACTCTCCCACTAGAGAGTAAACCCGATACTGCCCATGTTTTTCTCGTTGATATAGAATCTCCTGTGCCGTGGGGTATTCCTCCTTCTCCCGTAGGACCCCCTCCAAGTAATGAGGCCATCCATTTTGATTGGGGTGTGCTAACTGGACCTCATCTTCCCTCTCACATTCCTTTCCAGATTACAGTACAGGTTTTTGGTCGAGACGTTCCTCAGACACTGATAGATGAAGGTTCATCTGTTAGTATTTTGTCCTCTATTGCTTGGCAATCTTTGGGTTGTCCTCCACTTGCGTCGGTTACGCAGAATCTGTTAGCTTTTAACAGAAGAACTAGTCCACCTTTAGGGACCCTTTCTCAGTTTCCTATAACTTTGGGAGGGAAAATTGTCTTCATTGATGTCATGGTAGTCCAAGACCCCTTGGATTTTTCTTTACTCCTTGGGCGAGATTATGTCTATGCCGTGAAAGCTATTGTGTCTACTCTTTTTTGTGTGATATATTTCCCTCATGATGGATGGGTTGTGACTGTTGATCAACTTTCATTCATTAACCCCACCTGGATTGCCTCCCTGAATGGTTCTTATATGTAGATGGTATCGCCCCCACCACAGGTCAATAATGTGGCATTGTCGCCCATGGCTTCAACTTCTTCTGACTTAGATCTAGTAGTTTACATGGTGATCTCTTCGATAGGGTTGTTAGAGTCTAATCTCTTTAGTCCTGTCACGACCCTCGACATGGTGTCCTTCCTGAGTGTGTTTCTTCCTTCCAGTGAAGATCTCTTGGAAGCCATGACCGAGTTTTGTCCCTTGACATGGTGTCATTCCGGAGCATTGTCCCCTTGGAATCCATGATCAAGAAGAGAGACTCCGAGGATAGTTTTTGCGTCTCTGAGGCAACCTCATTAAAAAATGAAACAGAGGTCTTTCAGCATGGTTTTCTGATTTCAATCTCGTTAAAAAATGAAACCACTTATGAGGATAGTTTTTTTTCATCTCTGTGGAAACAGAGGTTACAAGCATAGTTCTTGTTTCTATGTCAAGCTCGTTAAAAAATGAAATAGTTTTCCCCCTCTCCATTTGAGTCAAGTCCTTCATCTAGTATTTGAAGCTTCATTTCATTCTCCTTTGCAGTTGGATGAAATGAAGCTTGGGGGGCATTTGCTTACAGCCTCTGGACTTCATGTTGAAGTGATCCGGATTATTTTCAGCACGAAATGAGATCGGAGATATAATAAAGAAATGCACAGAGATATCGCAGATATTCAATAATATAACATAAATGTATCAGAGATGAAACCATAAACATAGATATACAATAATACGTGATTTCTATTAATGAAAGAAATGTACAGAGACTGTAAAAATACGGAGTGGAAGACTCGCTAGAATGGTGGCAGCTTATCTCTAAGAAGAGATGTGACGGCTACTTGCATTCACAAGAAGATGATTACAATGAGGCTATGAAGGCATTTTTACAATAAGTAGGAATGCCAAAATCCCTAGACATACAAAAACCTAACCCTGGGAGATGAAGCGCCAAAAGTCATGTGGGCCCCGTTTGGGTAAGTGAGTACATCAACTTCCCGGGGTCGTAACTTTTGCATACGATCTTCATTTTAGGCGTGTGATAGCTTGTTGGAAAGGTATCATCAAGGATATTCATTTTGGGGGCTCAATCAAGCCTTTTTTTTTCATTGAGGAGCTCAATCCCTAAAAACCTTCATTTGGGCCCTCAAAATGGCCCTAGAAGTTAAAACCTACTAAAAATAGTAAATTGCCAGAAAGTCATTTTGAGCCATTTGGAAAAGGTGGGTGGCCACCGATATCCACCTGGATCAATCCACTCTCCTTAGGAAGAAATGGTATCCATTGCATTGAGTTCCCAGGGGAGAGGGAAAAGCATTTGTTGAATCTTCATCTTTGTGAGTTGCTTGTCTTGCTAGAGATGTCGCGCTGCTCAGTTTGTGGAAATATGTCACAAACCTATTGCGGTTGAGGCTGCTCAACAAGTCAAGATACATGAGAGGATGATGTGCAGAAGGAATCTTTGCACTTTGCTGCAACCTTGTCGACCTTCTTCTGTTGGATAGAAGGTGCTTGGGGCAAGGCTGTAGTGGTAGCAGTGTCCTTTTGTTCTCCTTTTGAACAGATTGTGAAGAAGCTGAATTTTGCAATATGAGATACTACCTTGTGACACTTTTTAGGTGGAACAATAGTCGAAACTACCTCTGGTATTCTGTAGAGATGACCCCCAAAATTAACAATGACACTATGGGGTCGAGACTCATAAACAGCATGGCGTCTCCACATATATGGTTGGCCCAAGAGAACATCACAGGCATCCAGTGGGGCAACATCACATAATACCTCATCCTTGAAGGGTTGGATGTCATATGACAATCGGCACTATTGGTTGACACGGAGATCTCGTCCTTACCGAAGCCACCCGATGTTGTATGGCTACGAGTGTGGTGTTATCAACAATCCCAACTATTTGACGACCTCTGCTGAGATGAGGTTCTTCTAGCTTCCACTATCAACAATAAAATGCAGCGGGGTCCCCTTCACCCACATCTGTGAATGAAAAAGGTGCTCCCCCTCTTCAAGATATGTTGGTTCTTCTGGTTGAATTGTTGTGGTCACGACAATAGCAGTGGGGTCTGCATCAATGATCTGTCCTTTACAATTATTTTTAGAATCAGATTCTGAATTAGGGTTCGACTCTTTGTCTTTGATCTCGACCACCAATGACTGTTTTCAGCGACATTCATCGGTGTTGTGCCAAGGGATTTTGTGGAACTCGCACCATTTTCCGGTGTCCTTCTTTGTCTTCCCGTGACCCTTCTTTTCTTGTGTCTTGGATTGGTTTTTGGGAGACTGTTTGTTAGGGTCGTCTTTTTTATACTTTGGTTGTTGCGGATTTGCATACCTGAATTCCCGTTTGTTCTGGTGCTTAAATTTCTGCTCAATTTTAACAGCATATCGATAAGCAGCACCAAGTGATGAGATGTCCAGAAAATCCATTTTAGTTTGGATGTATCTATGTAGAGCCCCACAGTATTTCAGAACCAAATGTCGCTTAGAGTCTTTGATACCCAGCTTGGTGCGTAAGGTATGGAAGGTATTGGTGAACTCTGGAACTGCTTGGCCCCTCTCTTGCCACAGTGTGGTCCATCTCATGTACTAGTCCTCATAGTTGCCAACAGGGTAATACTGTTCTTTTACCGCATCCAAAAACAAATCCCAAGTGGGATCGGCCCCATATATTCTAGACTCCTCTGTGGAACTTTTCTCCCAGTAAGTTTCCCACCAATGTTTGACATGAGGGAGAGCTTTAAGGAGTGAAAATATGATCTTTTCTTAGTCGAAAAAATTGTGAACAGAGAAATAACCTTCCAGCAGAGTTAACCATTTTTCTAGGGCTTCTGCATCTATTTGTCCTTCAAATACAGGAATATCAAAATTAACTTATACCTTGAAAGGCGAGGTGCCTCCAAAGTGGCCACTTGATGAAGATGCGCCTGATGCTATCGGAAGACGTTGAAGGATGTGAGAAAAATTCTCCATCATTTCGTTCCTCTGTCGCATGAGAGCTTTTTCAAGCAACAGATTGATAGGCTCATCTGCTCAGTCGTTTTTATTTTCTTCCGCCATTGAGGGTTTCTTGGGTGTGAGAGAGAGATTTTCTTCAAGAGAGACAAGCTCGAGACCCAAATTTCTATACTCGGACCTCGTCGGGGACATGCACTAAAAAAAACGATCAAGAGCAGCATGCTCTGATACCACCGATCCGGATTATTTTTAGCACGAAATGAGATCGGAGATATAATAAAGAAATGCACAGAGATATCGCAGATATTCAATAATATAACAAAAATGTATCGGAGATGCAACCATAAACACAGATATACAATAATACATGATTTCTATTAATGAAAGAAATGTACAGAGACTGTAAAAATACAGAGTGGAAGACTCGCTAGAATGGTGGTAGCTTATCTCTGAGAAGAGATGTGACGGTTACTCGCATTCGCAAGAAGATGATTAAAATGAGGCTCTAAAGGCATTTTTACAATAAGTAGGAATGAAAAAAACCCTAGACATCCAAAAACCTAACCCTGGGAGATGAAGCGCCAAAATTCATGTGGGCCTCGTTTGGGTAAGTGAGTACATCAACTTCCGGGGGTCGTAACTTTTGCATCCGATCTCCGTTTTAGGCGTGTGATAGCTCGTTGGAAAGGTATCATCAAGGAGATTAATTTTGGGGGCTCAATAAATCCTTTTGTTATCATTGAGGAGATCGATCCCAAAAAACCTTCATTTGGGCCCTCAAAATGGCCCCGGAAGTTAAAACCTGCTAAAAATAGTAAATTGCCAAAATTGCCAGAAAGTCATTTTGAGCCATTTGGAAAAGGTGGGTGGCCACGGATATCCACCTAGATCATGAAGTTTGAGCCCCAAGCTTATTCTTTGTTCTTAAGCTGGGGACTAAGTACCAACCATGCGTTGGGAAGTTGCAAGCATAGTTTTCTATGGTTCAAGCTTGTGTAAAAATGAAACCACTTACCTCAAGCATAGTTTCCTCTGGTTCAAGCTTGCGTAAAAATGAAACCAGGTCTAAGCATAGTTTTGTTTATTTTTTAATCTTGTGTAAAAATTAAAATCTATCCCAAGCGTAGTTTTGTTTTGTTTTAAAGCTTGCGTAAAAATAAAAACAATCCTGAGCTTAGTCTTTGTTTTTTCTCGTGCTCGTAAATCAATGAGAATGTAACCAAGTATACTTTTATCACTTTTTCAAACTCGTAAAGGTTATACGAAAAAGGAACCCCCTGGAGTCCTCTTTAAGCTCTTTTCAGACTCTCTAAACATGAAAATATTGCCGAGCAATCTTGTTCTTTTCATGCTCGTTAAAGTATTTGAAGAAAACGTTTGTTGAGCGATAGTTTATCTCTTTTACGGTCTCATCAGACTAATTTATGAAAAAGGAACTGAGAGAGTTTTCTTTAAGTGTTTTTCAGACTCTCTAAACATGAAAAACCCATGAGTTTTCTTTCTTTGGACTCATAAAACAAACATTGAAAGGCCCATATGGGACCTAAGTTTTCTTTAAGTGTTTTTCAGACTCTCTAAACATGAAAAACCCATGAGTTTTCTTTCTTTGGACTCGTTAAATAAACATCGAAAGACCCACAATGGGACCAAACCACTCCTTCCTAGGGTTCGTTAAACATACTCCGAGGGACTCGTCCGAAGGATGAGCTTACATTACAAGCATATGTTATCCTCCTCAAGCTTGTGTAAAAATAAAGAGGTACTCGCTAGAAATGGTGGGGAAAAGAATTGTGTCTAAACCTGTATTCCATGAAAGAGTCACTTTTCAACATGACACCCTTTCACTCGCTTTGTGTCTAGGTTGGAAAATTTGCTTGTCTCCTGATCATACTCCCTTATAAGATTACAAATCAATATGTGATCCCTGTTGTTGAGTCAGTGTTTCCAAGACAGTTGTCGTGTCATCAATATGTTCAAAGAGAAGTTCAACCCGAAAATCCTTCTATTACGTCGGCCATTTCTGCACTCTTAAAGCCTTCTATTGCATCGGTCATCCCTTAGTCAGTCCTGAATCACTTGTTACTCTGATCTACATCAAATCTTGTTACTTGTTTCGTGTCATTGATGTGGGATACATTAAGGCCCTTTTGTGACGAGTCTTTTCCTGTCGACTTCAACTCATTATCTAGGAATTAGACTTAGAAATTAATTGGTACCTTGGAACTTGCATGCCTCAATGGCAGGTTTCCTCGCTTTCGACAATGGGTTTTCATTATCGACCCCTGATCGAGAGATTATGTCGAGTGTTCGACCTCAGCTCATTAATTCACATTCGTTGGATTGTCCTAGTGTACCTTGGGAGTCATTGACATTAATGATGATTTCCCTCGCGCTTGTTAACGGTATACACTAATGACCGGTAATCAAGTGGTTTCTACCATGTTCGACTTCGACACATGTATTCACATGGTTAGATTCGTACTTTTGGGGTAACGAGATTGAAGACCCTGGATCTTTTCTGACAAATTTAGGTTGCGTTGGAGTATATTTAGTGTAATGTTGCATAGATCCACATTGTATGTCTGGTGGCTATGTTCAAATTTGAATCTTTAACACATAGATCCACAGTGTATTTTTGGTGGCTATGTTCATATTTGAGTCATATCGGCATGGATCCACAGTGTATGTTTGGTGGCCATGACCTGTCTTACTTGACATAGATCTTCACATGTCAGCATTTATGCTTTGATTCATTTGTACTCTGAGTATGGGAATGCCGACCTCAATGATGATATATTATTGTAATGTATTTCCTTGTTTGTTGGCAGGTTTTCGACCGACTGTTCCTTGTTCCCGACACACACTCGACAAAGTATTTAAGCTATCACTTTGTTCTAACTTCATACTTTGGGGGGCTCTCTGTTACACATTATTTTCATCATCCCTATGACTGTTAATGATGTAAACCTATATGTTTCCTTTAGAGGGGTTAGTGGCCTAAGTTCCTGAAGAGAGAAGGGAGAAGAACTTTTCCTGAGAAAAGAAGTTGTATTTTCCTTTGTAAAAGCCCTGTAAAAAAGGAAGTTCGCAAGTTTCTATATAGGCAGGGTGCAATAATTCCCAATTCTCACAGGTTGCACCATATATAGGGTGAAATATGTTCGCAGGTTGCTCTATAGGAAGGGTGCGAGAATGCCTACACGTGGGAAAAACAAGTGTTTTCTCGAATCTTCTAGAAAGAGAAACTTTTATGGTGAGGTGGCATCCGAATGGTTTGGATCTTACTCGCTTTCATGATTTAGTGGGATCATCCTAACCTCCTCACCTTATCCTCTTCAACTTATAAAAGGAGAGGAGTTTTCATGGAGAAAGTTAGCTTTGGTTAGCTTTGGAGCTTTTGGGATTAGCTTGGATTGGATTGAGCTACTTTGTCAAGATAGATTGTGAATATTATCAGATCTGTGCTCTCAGAATTCTTGGAGTGAAAGTGTGTGGGGAATGAAGAACAGTTGGAAGGGACCTTACGAAATCAAGGCCATGGTTGTAATCTCTCTTTCACATTTAATATGATACAGTAATATGATTCTTTCCTATAAAGCTTGTTGTGTTTTATTGTATGATTCCTTGATCACATACATAGGTTTATATTGAGTTTATGCTATTGCTATCACTTTGGTTGGTTGTGTTCTTTTACAAGATCATCATTTTATGAACGTTGGAACGGAGCTACGATGGTGATGGTGAGAGGAAGTGACGTTTAAATGGTATGTCACCTATCCCTCTTTAGTGAATAAATTCAATATCTAAAACTTAAGGAAAGCGTCATGTTAAGGTGTGTTTTGTTCTAGATCTAGGTGGATCTAGGGAGATCAGTTAATGTCTGCACCTATCGATTAGTCTGATAACACCTGCCACCAGTGGAGACATTACATTCTTGGGAAGGAGACAGTCATCCACAATGAACATAAGTCATTGCATTTCATGCAAACACAAGGTAAATTACAGAATGACCGCCATCAAAAGTGGTCCACATACTTACAGAAATTCCACCTCAACATCAAGTATAAAACAGGAAGCACCAACTGCGTCGTTGATTACCTCAATAGACCGCCATTCGTGGCACTCACCACGGTGCTAGAATCTTGTGTCCATGAGACCTATGGATGGCCCTAACTCTATGAGATAGACCCAGACTTTGCCACCACCTACCAAATGTTGGGTGCAAACGTAGTTGTTGATAATTTCCATTTTTCAGGATGGGTTGTTATGTCGTCTGGGCCATATCTGTGTTCCATCAAGAGAGTGAGCGAAGCTAATCTGGGAAGCCCACTATAGTTAGGTGGAAGGACACTTCAGCATCGAAAATACAGTGGCGATGCTACAAAAAAATTTCTACTGGCTGAAACTTCGACAAGAGGTTAGCAAGTATATCAAGTCCTGCATTGCCTGTGTTATTTCCAAACCGACCACTAAGAAACAAGGCATGTACACCCCTCTTCTTACTCTTGACAAGCCATGGGAATCCATCTCAATGGACTACATGTTGGGCCTGCCATCCACCAAGCAGGGAAATGATTGTGTTTTTGTGGTTTTTGATCGCTTTTCTATATGAAGATTATGGTTTCTTGCAAGAACAACATCACAAAAGAAGCCACTGCCAAGCTCTTCTTTGAATGAGTCTGGGTACATTTTGGAATCCCACAAACCATTGTCTCAGATCGGAACAGTCGATTTCTCAGCACATTTTGGTCGAGCCTCTGGTCACTATTGGACACCAAGCTCACCAAATCCACGACCTTTATGTTGGACACACCTACCACACTTAGAGGGGGGGGTGAATGAGTGTGGGGCTCTTTTTCCCAAAACTTCCCTCTTACATAAAACTCATTAGTTAGCATTCAACATTTTACTCATTACTCATTGTTTTCATTGATAACCAGTTAGATGTGAACACATATCAGCAACATATATCAGCAATATATCATCAACAAGTCATCACCACAAGGAACCCAAAGAACACAAGATGTATGTACAATTTTCTTTTTATTACGGACTACAATCCTTGGGGTTTTTCAGCAACAATTGAATAGAGTACAACTCTACAAGAGCACCAGCTCTATAATGCAAGACTTGGCTTACACACTCAGCACCAACTGAGATAAGGCAACAATCCTCAACAGATACCAATCTGCAACAGGTGCACAACCTATCAGTAGTGCAGCCCGTGTGTGTACATGCCCTGGCTCACTACATCTCGTGTATGTACGCGGAGAGTGTATAAAAAAGCATGTGTATACCTTTTGAGATATTAGGGTTTATCCTTCAAGATTAACCCAGATCCTCTGCAACCATTTTATCATTATCTTCTATCCCTTACTGTCCAAACTGACCACCAGCCAGTCACAACACATCCAAGCTCTCCAATAGCTTACTCATGCTCCACAACCAATCAATATAAATGCTACTTAATTATGCATAAGCAATCAACACACTATAGCCATCATATCAGTATTGAATCGTAAGAGTGTTGCTCACTCCATCAACCAACATAAACCACATCATAGCAACCATACCAAGAATGCCCTAAGCATTCACAACACAACAAGAAATAGTATCCATCGAGACAATAATGAAACCATACCAGTGTCTCAGTGATAGATCTGAGCCCATAGAATGCAAATTTGGAACCTGCTTCTATCTTCAACATCTTGTCATCAGCTCAAAAACAAATATCCATGATTTTATCCATTGTACATGCCTTGTCCTCATACAGCCCGTGTATGTACACACCTTGGCTCATTACAGCCTGTGTATACCTTAGAAACTAGGGTTTATAAAGCTCCAAGACTTTTGTCATCAAGATCTCCAATATTGTCGAAACTTTGATGCATCCATGAGATCTTCCTCATGCTCTCTTTCTTAGAATAGATCTTCAATCATTCTCAAGAGATCCACACCAAAGATTGTCTCACAAGAATCTCTCCATCAATACTCCAAAAGATATTCTCACAAGAATCTCTCCATTGATCCACAAAAGGATATTTTGTAAGAGTCCATAGCTATCTTATTTATACTTTCATACTCTAGGTCACTTAACCCATTTCTAGGTTACTTAACCCATTTATAGGTTACTTAACCTACTTTTCTTATTTTAGGGTTAACCACTTTCCATAAATAGAATGTTCTCCAATACTTTATCATTTAAATATTCCCTCTTGATTTTGTCACTTCTCTTTATTATTTAAATAATCCACCTTGACTTTGTCACTTTACTTTATCATTTAAATAATGATTTCTTATTTTAGGTCACTTTGACTTCTTGGGCCTTGGGGGCTTCAAGCCTTCATATGGGGGTCCTTCATCTTCGTAGGGCCATAAATCTGACACCATGAGGAGTTATGTGATGTTCCACATACCACCGGAAATGGAATGACAAGCACTATCCATCTAGGATAGTTTCACCAATAACTTCATTGATATTCATCTCATTATTCCACATACAAGCATAGGTTCTCTCAACCACAACTCAACCACAAAGCGTATTCCCGTGAGGGATTTCACCATAAGGGGACCACTTTGGAGTTCATCCATTTGTACTTCTTATTAATCATGACAAGACAATAATGATTCATCAAACTATGCATAATATAAGGAATCCATCTTCATCATGTATCAATGACATCTCATTGATCCATCTTCATCTATGCATCTTGATCCATCTTCATCGATTGGTTTCCACTTGACATCTATCATTCTCATCAAGGATGATACATATACAATGTTCATCAATCATCAATCAATCAAGATTTTCAATCCATCAATCCATTGACATCAATCAATCACTTGACATCAATTAATCACTCAATCACTTGACATTAATCAAAATAATCAAACCATTGGCATCAATGACAACATTATCCAACACTCCCACCCCCAGATAGATGGCCAAACTGAGGTCGTAAATCGAATGATGGTGCATATCCTATGCATGTATAATTCCAAGCACGCTCACACATGGGATGAGAATCTTCCCTATGTCCAACATAGCTACAACCGAGCCTTGCATAGCTCAACCGACCACAGCCCCTTTCAGTTGGGGTTGTGTTGTTGGGAAATAATACCCTACGGACTAACAATCTAGGGCTGAACTTGTACGCAGATCATGACCTTAAAGAAATCACTTTCAACCTATCACCCCAATACTCAAACCCCTTTTTCACACACAAGCATGGGAAAGACCTACTAACCTTTTTCTATCAACGTTTGATGTAGATCCTCCGTTGTGCTTTATCCGCTTGCTTTCGCTGCTCCTTCCAAAGACAATCCTGCAATCAAGACAAAAACACTACGCATGCATGTTATTTTTCTACCTAAGGGTTAGAGATTAATCATAAATCAAATAAAATATATATCACTGGTGCATTGGGACGGGAAAAGTATTCTTTTATTAATCTCAAGATGAATCAACTTACAATAATGATAGAGACCGGCCACCGTTCCTCGATCCTGATCCTAGGCTCCTCCTCTTCTTTGTCCTCCAACTGCTTTGCTTGAATTCTTCTTAGGCTTGAGGAAAGGCTAAAGGGTTGGGACAAAATGGATTCGGCAATTGGGTAGAGTTTCTTTGCTATCTTTTTCCTCCTTCCAAATAGTACCCCTACCCCTTCTTTTATAGGCTAGAAGGAGCTAGGGTTTTGGATGAACTCTCGGCCATGCATGGCTGGGAGTTTCAGTTAACTAACCCAAAGCTTTTTGTCTCGTCGGCAACTTTCCTGTTTTTGTGCTTTGTTAGGTAAACGTGGGTTGTAGTAGGCCAGCCAGCGTTCCAACGCATGCAGTAGTAGGCCTGCCAGCGTTCCAACACATGCAGTAGTAGGTTAGGGCACATTTTACATGATTTAAGAGGATTTTCAAGAGTTTATTCAGCATGGCTTTGGCAAGGAATGGATATGAGTTGGCCTGATGCCAGGTAAGCATGTGTGGTGCAATTTAGGGTTATAACAGATTCCCCCTAATGTGTGAGGTCAGAAGAGCATCTGATGGCCGAAATAGATTACCAATTCTTTACCAATCTGTATTGATATGCTGAATGAGTGAGCCCAGGAATCAGGAATCAGGAGGTGTCGTTTACAAAAAATATCAAATGTCTCACCGAGGCGGGCATACCCATGCTCGGGATAAAATAGAACCATGGCTACCAATCAAATACAATGTAGATCCATGTCCAACAACTATGAAGAGTAGCTGCGAACAATACACAGCAGAGCTACATCTCGAAATCAGAAAGATATACATATAGAGTATCCATCTCCCAGAAGCTAATTCGGCATGATGGTTGTACTTCAGAGCTCGAGAAACAACTTCAAAATCTTCTAAAACTCGGGTAGGAGTGTAATATGAGTGTACGACTGCACTATCCAGAGGTCTTCGACGGCTCGTCGGTTATGGACTTGATAATCTTGATGATCGGACTGAAGGCTTCAGTGATTTCGAACAAAGACTTGATTGGACGTTCAGGATGGTTGGGTATGCGGACAAGAGACATATTGCAGAGGGGCTGACTCAGGCTTGGTGACAAACTTCCCTTGGACAATAACACGACAAGTGATAAGACTCAGGCAGCATACATGTTAATCATAAGTCTACGAAGCAGGAGGCAACGCAAACTCTCCATATGTTTGGAAAAGTAACCAAACGGTGGAGGACACAACTCAATATAGCGAGAAAAGATTCCTAAGGTCGTACTACATCCCATAGTCTGATGAATCAAACGGACAGATGTGCTTTATCCAAGGGTGACTCATGATGCTGCCAATAAAGAAAATACCTTTCCCATCATCTTTTTGGGGTATATTTGATTTTTTTGTTCTTTTTGATGCTTTGGAAAAAATAATAAAGGAATATTACGTTACAATGGAGGAATGAGTACAGCAAACATACAAGTTCAAGGCACAAGGAAAAGACTGATGTTCTAAGGAAATGATACTCGGGAAAAATCCTCCAGTGGCCAAAGGTGTTAAGACACAAAGGAAAACTGTTACTAGGCTGAAGAGTAAAGGATGCAAATGCGGTTGATAGAACACACAATGGTAACGTCCTTCGATGTAAGCTTAACGAGCCCAAAGAAGGGAAGCTCGGTGGTTTTTCATATTTAGAGAGTCTGAAAAAGCATAAAAGGAAACTCCATTGGGGTACCTTTTTCGACAATAGTCTAGTCGGTTCGAAAAAGGGGTAAACTAACACCGATTAGACATCAATTCAAAACCATTTTAACGAGTGTGACAAGGACAAGATCACTCGGCTATTTTTTCAATTTTAAGGAGTCTGAAAAAAGCTTACTTATGGACTCCGTTAGGAATATTATTCTGGACCATTTTAACGAGTGTGAAAGAATAAGGTCACTCGGTGATCTTTTCAATTTTAGGGAGTCTGAAAAGAGCTTAACTATGGACTCCGGGGGGGTTTCTTTTTAATAAATTTAGTCCCTCAGGCCCGAAAAATGAATAAAATCTTACCTGAGGATACTCTTCTAAAGAATGGACATTCAATAGAGTATTCCTTTGTTCGTATAGTTGACCATCCGGACCGAAAAAGGGGTAAACTACCGCCGGATAAACATGACTTCAAATTTCAGTTTAACAAGCGTGAAGGGTCACAAGATCGCTCGACAATATTTTCATGTTTAGAGGGTCTGACAAGGGCTTAAAAGGAGACTCGTTTAAAGAACGTTCTTCTGGACCAATTTAATGAGTGTGAAGAAACAAGGTCACTTGGCAATCTTTTCATCTTTAAGGAGTCTGAAAAGGGCTTAAAGAAGATTCCATAATGGTTACTTTTCTCAGTTAATCTGGATGAGATCGAAAAGCATAAATGCAGTCTCGTCAGATGTTTCTTTCGGATCTCGAAGCGAGCTTGAAAAACAACAAAGGTAGCTCATGATCGACACTTTGTGGGTCAATGCCTGGCATCTCCTCGGGGGAGCTGAATGCTCCGACGAAAACATTGTCTATGACGCCAGGGGTTCTGGAGATATTGATAGGTATAGTTTTAGCGATAGTCGTCATATTTCTCTCAGCATAAATTTCCTCTGTAGCTAAGAGGTTAATAGGACACAGCTGATCTCCCATCATGGTGATAGGGAATTCTCCTGCCTTGATTTGATGTAACTCTGGGAGGAAATATGATCTGTGATGAATATCATCCCAAGTTTCGTCCGAACTAGTCATTGCTTCGATTACAGCTTCGTCAAAAGGAAAGACTAAGTCTAACGAATCGGTATTGGCGAGAGAACCCTGAGCCCAGATAGGCTCTAGAGGTGGATCCAACTCTTGTGCGGGAGTCGGATCAGGAGTAGTTGAAGCTTGCTGGACCAAAGAGTACGCTACTTCAGCGGCCGACAAGGGCTTGGACAAGCCAGTGTGCCCTGTCTCATCCATCGTGGCTGATGGGGAAGGAAGAATCCATGGATCCTGAAAGTAATTCGTACGAAATGACGAGACATGAAAAATCTCAGCCTTGTGGTGAGTTGATATAAACTTGACATCGCCATGAGGAGGTGGGTAATCGAAAGTACCCATCAAAGATGGGCACAAACCAACTCCTACGTTAATAACACTGGCTTGAGGATTATCTATCATGGGAACCGTGGATGCCCCCAAAGTTGGGTCAGGTCTAGAGAAGGACAATTGATCAATGGTCACTATCCGGCCTTCATGTGGAAACAATAAGACTTGGAAAATTGTAGCAACCACCGCTTGCATAGAATAAGTCCAACTTCGACCTAACAAGATATTGTAGTCGAGGGGGGCATCGACTACCTCTACTTCGACGCACACGGTCTTCCATCCTAACTGCACAGGGAAAGAAGGAATGATACCATGTGGTCGGAAAGAACGATCATCGAACATAGTAAGGAGAGTAGGTGATGGAGACAACTTGGGCTGACCAATGGCTTTCCAGAATGCTAATGACATAACGCAAGTCAAAGCGCCCTCATCGACCACCGTGCGGAAGATATTCTGTGTAAAAGTTTTCATGGGATGAGCCACCACTATCTGAAACGCGACGTGGTAAGGCAGATGAGGTTTCAAGTCAGTTGTATCTAACATGATGGTACCCAGGTTACAAGTCTCAGTAGAGCCTAAAGCAGTCAACAAGGCTTTCCTCTGAGCAGGGCAACTTTGGAGGACTTCCGAAGCGGACATAGCACAAGGGGTTTGGGATAAATCTTCCACCACAGAGTAATTCTGGGCAGCCCTTGCATTTGGATTGTGAGAAGCTTTCTTAAATGCACCTTTTGGAATGTGTTTCATTGTTTCACCCAACGTCTTCTCGATCTGTGGAGGAAGAGATGGGATCTCAGCTTCTTTACCCTTCTCAGAGGCGCTTGGTTTACTATAGTCGTGCGCTCTAGTTGTTATTAAAGCATCACCCCTAACCATATGTACGTTCGCGGAAGAGGAATTATTTGGGGGAGGGCAGGTTTCGTGGCTGCCCCCTTCGGCACTTGTAGAGGCTTGAGTTAAATTTTTCCCATGCTGAAAGGGATTAGTCAACACGGCTTGTTGTTGCTATGTGACAAACTTCTGGGCCTCCGCAAGTCGAGGACATAGATGGGTCGGGTGGTCTTCCGCACATAAGTTGCACGGATACCTCACCTTCCTCTTTTCCGTGGTGCCCTTGCCAGCATTATCAGTGGGTTTCTTAACCCCCTTACCCTTCTTGCATTGTTTTTTCTTCCCTTCAGGCTGTTGGGTGGCCTTTGGGTTAGTCGTCTGTACAGAGTGTACTTCCGACGTTTGGGTAGGAGGAGCAGCCAAAGCAGTAGTCTGGTTGGCCGCTAAGTGTTGTATAGATAACTGTTGCAATTTTTTTTTCAATTGCTCAGCGGGCTTAGTTTGTGTCGAACCAATGATACCGTCGGCATGTGGTCCAGCTCTCTGTCTGGTTTTATCCAGTATTGATCCTGGAGCATCCGGCAGGATGTTGTACAATAAACCAGACTAAGAATAGATAAGCTCAAACTGTTGAGCCCTCATGATGGCATCTTCTTCAGAGAAAACCCCAGAAGTTGCGATGTCTTTGGATAATTGCGGTACTAAAGACTTAAAGAACCACTCAAGCAGGAATGTTGGTGGAACTGGTACTTTGATTAGACTCTTTCAGCGTCGCCACTCTCGGATATGATCAGAGATATGGTCTGTTGTCGTCTGCTTGAAATTATCTAGCAACTCTGTGCCGGTGTCGTATCTCATAGGTAACTGGAAATGGTTAAGGAAGGACATCGCCAGTTCGCCAAAAGAATAGTATCGTGAACGATCAAGCTCTATGTACCATTTCGCAACACTCCCAATAAGAGTGCATTGAAACAATTGCAACTGGACGGAGTCATATTTCAGTGATTTAGATGAACACCAAAGATGGAAAGTGGTCACGTGATCACCTGGATCTTCGTTAGGCTTGGCCTCAAACTTTGGAATGTCCGAAGGAAACTTCGTTGGCATAGGAGGCCAATGCGGATCGTGACAGATAGGATCATTTAACAACCGTGTTAAATCTGGCAAGTGTAACGTCACCAGGAATGGTAGTTTAGGTTGCTGCTGATAGCCTGGATAAAAGGGTCCTGGAGTTTGACTGGCACCAGGTTGCCAGGAAAATTTTGGCTGCTGGCCCGGATTCTGGTAGAAACCATGGCCCTGAACAGCGTAAGGGTTTTGCATCTGTGGGTACATCATTGGCTGATTCCCCATAAAGGACATAGGATATTGGGCATTCATCGTGTTTGACAGACTTTGGGAAGAATTACCCCATGCCGGTCCCGATGGGAGAGGCATAGAAGTCTGTCCGGGGTTACATTGACTGTGGAAAGAATTACCCCAGAACGGCATTCCAGAGGAAGGAATGGATCCTTGTCCTGAGTTCCAAGGTCCTTGTATATGTGCCCCTGGCACAGGAATAGTACCCTGTGTCGGAGTAGACTGTCCAAAAATGGGTGTGCCCCCAGATGGGAAAGCAGTAGATGCGAAAGTGTTATTACCAAACGTCTCGTTCCAAACAAACGGTGATGAACCTACCGGCTGAGTTTGCGCAGGTGTTCCTTGACTCCCGGCTCCAAAGAAACTTGTGTGTGTAGGCTGCCTGGCGGACTGCTGATGCAGACCACCGAGCGAAGGGGACGAAGGAGAGATATGACCTCCAGCATAAGGAAAAGCATTGAAAGGGACAGGAATGCCCCCAAGTTGACCTTGCAGAGGAGCGTTAGAACTCCCTGCCCCCAGACCCAAAGTCTGTAAAGTGGAGTGAGTGAGTGCAGGACTTGTACCTGAACTAGGCATACCATATGAAAACGGAGGGCCTGTCGCACTAGGTGTGAAAGGAGGTGTGGTCGCTGCGATAGATGGGGTCAGTCCACTGTGCGACGTAGTTGCGGCCGAGACCATGGTGGCCCGGACCGTCGACAAAGGCAAGTTAGGAGAAGCTTCTCCTGTGGTAGCAACGGTGATGGGAATGGAAGAAGTCCCAGAGGAAGTAACAGCGTTTGTTTCCATAGCTGTGTGAGGCACTGACAGGCGTTCGTAAAATTGAATTGGCATAATAACTTGCGGCCAAGTATCAGTGTTTGAGGTTTCAACCAATCCAAGATTGGTGGTTGATTCCTCTGGGAGTTGTTCGGGCTCAATGGTTGGTAACCCGGTTGCTTTGAAAGACCCTTGTTGGTCTAGCTTCCACCTCAATGGTGGCGGGGGTGGCTCCAGGATAACCGGTGGCAGGCCCAGAAGCCCTCGTGACCGGCGGAGCTCTGAGTGACGGTGAAAATATTCATGACACACTAAGGTATTCTACACGAACAAACAGTAACACACACTAAAAGAAGCCCCTATGAGATAATACAAGCAAACACTAACTATTTTGAAGAACAGTTACAATAACCAACACTAGAGAAACTTACCGATGCAAGTGAAACTCGAATACGGAATCACCCTCCAGGTATACTCTACAAAGCGTGGCCCGATGTCTGTCCTAGGTACCGCGGTATACCCCCGCAGTCACCTGTGTATGTCCCTAGAAAAGATTGGCAACTAGTTTGCCAGCACGTGAACAATCACCAGGCGGGTATAGTCGATAGTCGGGTAGACCACAATGAGCAGGGTATCAAGCCCGAAACCTGTCAAGGGTATCGAGAGCAAATGGTCTGGAAGACAACTGAGGACCTCGAACGGATTCGAGACCCACAAATCTCCATGGCAAATGCAAACGACGGAATCCCTCAACAAGAAGCACCAACTGCATCGTTGATTGCCTCAATAGACTGCCAGTCGTGGAACTCACCATGGTGCTAAACTCTTGTGATATGAGACCTCTGGATGGCCCTAACTCTATGAGATAGACCCAGACTTTTCCACCACCTACCAAATGTTGGGTGCAAACGTAGTTGTTGATAATTTCCATTTTTCAGGATGGGTTGTTATGTCGTCTGGGCCATATCTGTGTTCCATCAAGCGAGTGAGTGAAGCTAATCTGGGAAGCCCACTATAGTCAGGTGGCAGGACACTTCAGCATCGAAAATACAGTGGCGATGCTACAAAAAAAAATCTACTGGCTGAAACTTCGACAAGAGGTTAGCAAGTATATCAAGTCATGCATTGCCTGCGTTATTTCCAAAATGACCACTAAGAAACAAGGCATGTACACCCCTCTTCTTACTCTTGACAGGCCATGGGAATCCATCTCAATGGACTACATGTTGGGCCTGCCATCCACCAAGCGGGGAAATGATTGTGTTTTTGTGGTTGTTGATCGCTTTTCTATATGAAGATTATGGTTTCTTGCAAGAACAACATCACAAAAGAAGCCACTACCAAGCTCTTCTTTGAATGAGTCTGGGTACATTTTGGAATCCCACAAACCATTGTCTCAGATCGGAACAGTCGATTTCTCAGCACATTTTGGTCGAGCCTCTGGTCACTGTTGGACACCAAGCTCACCAAATCCATGACCTTTATGTTGGACACATCTACCACACTTAGAGGGGGGGGTGAATGAGTGTGGGGCTCTTTTTTCCAAAACTTCCCTCTTACATAAAACTCATTAGTTAGCATTCAACATTTTACTCATTACTCATTGTTTTCATTGATAACGAGTTAGATGTGAACACATATCAGCAACATATATCAGCAATATATCATCAACAAGTCATCACCACAAGGAACCCAAAGAACATAAGATGTATGTACAATTTTCTTTTTATTACGGACTACAATCCTTGGGGTTTTTCAGCAACAACTGAATAGAGTACAACTCTACAAGAGCACCAGCTCTATAATGCAAGACTCGTCTTACACACTCAGCACCAACTAAGATAAGGCAACAATCCTCAACAGATACCAATCTGCAACAGGTGCACAACCTATCAGTAGTGCAGCCCGTGTGTGTACATGCCCTAGCTCACTACATCTCGTGTATGTACGCGGAGAGTGTATAAAAAAGCATGTGTATACCTTTTGAGATATTAGGGTTTATCCTTCAAGATTAACCCATATCCTCTACAACCATTTTATCATTATCTTCTATCCCTTACTGTCCAAACTGGCCACCAGCCAGCCACAACACATCCAAGCTCTCCAATAGCTTACTCATGCTCCACAACCAATCAATATAAATGCTACTTAATTATGCATAAGCAATCAACACACTATAGCCATCATATCAGTATTGAATCGTAAGAGTGTTGCTCACTCCATCAACCAACATAAACCACATCATATCAACCATACCAAGAATGCCCTAAGCATTCACAACACAACAAGAAATAGTATCCATCGATACAATAATGAAACCATACCAGTGTCTCAGTGATAGATATGAGCCCATAGAATGAAAATTTGGAACCTGCTTCTATCTTCAACATCTTGTCATCAGCTCAAAAACAAATATCCATGATTTTATCCATTGTACATGCCTTGTCCTCATACAGCCCGTGTATGTACACACCTTGGCCCATTACAACCTGTGTATACCTTAGAAACTAAGGTTTATAAAGCTCCAAGAATTTTGTCATCAAGATCTCCAATATTGTCGAAACTTTGATGTGTCCATGAGATCTTCCTCACGCTCTCTTTCTTAGAATAGATCTTCAATCATGCTCAAGAGATCCACACCAAAGATGCTCTCACAAGAAGCTCTCCATCAATACTCCAAAAGATATTCTCACAAGAAGCTCTCCATTGATCCACAAAAAGGATATTTTGTAAGAGTCCATAGCTATCTTATTTATACTTTCATACTCTAGGTCACTTAACCCATTTCTAGGTTACTTAACCCATTTATAGGTCACTTAACCTACTTTTCTTATTTTAGGGTTAACCACTTTCCATAAATAGAATGTTCTCCAATACTTTATCATTTAAATATTCCCTCTTGATTTTGTCACTTCTCTTTATTATTTAAATAATCCACCTTGACTTTGTCACTTTACTTTATCATTTAAATAATGATTTCTTCTTTTAGGTCACTTTAACTTCTTGGACCTTGGGGGCTTCTATCCTTCATATGGGGGTCCTTCATCTTCATAGGGCCATAAATCTGACACCATGAGGAGTTATGTGATGTTCCACATACCACCGGAAATGGAATGGCAAGCACTATCCATCTAGGATAGTTTCACCAATAACTTCATTGATATTCATCTCATTATTCCACATACAAGCATAGGTTCTCTCAACCACAACTCAACCACAAAGCGTATTCCCGTGAGGGCTTTCACCATAAGGGGACCACTTTGGAGTTCATCCATTTGTACTTCTTATTAATCATGACAAGACAATAATGATTCATCAAACTATGCATAATATAAGGAATCCATATTCATCATGTATCAATGACATATCATTGATCCATCTTCATCTATGCATCTTGATCCATCTTCATCGATTGGTTTCCACTTGACATCTATCATTCTCATCAAGGATGATACATATACATTGTTCATCAATCATCAATCAATCAAGATTTTCAATCCATTGACATCAATCAATCACTTGACATCAATTAATCACTCAATCACTTGACATTAATCAAAATAATCAAACCATTGGCATCAATGACAACATTATCCAACACTCCCACCCCCAGATAGATGGCCAAACCGAGGTCGTAAATCGAATGATGGTGCATATCCTACACATGTATAATTCCAAGCACACTCACACATGGGATGAGAATCTTCCATATGTCCAACATAGCTGCAACCGAGCCTTGCATAGCTCAACCGACCATAGCCCCTTTCAGCTGGGGTTGTGTTGTTGGGAAATAATACCCTACGGACTAACATGC
Source organism: Picea engelmannii (assembly GCA_009831015.1). NCBI lineage: Eukaryota > Viridiplantae > Streptophyta > Pinopsida > Pinales > Pinaceae > Picea > Picea engelmannii. Next base: position 118,305 of record ML809540.1, on the reverse strand, counting down.
TAGGGTTGAACTTGTACGCAAATCATGACCTTAAAGAAATCACTTTCAACCTATCACCCCAATTCTCAAACCCCTTTTTCACACACAAGCATGGGAAAGACCTACTAACCTTTTTCTATCGATGTTTGATGTAGATCCTCTGTTGCGCTTTATCTGCTTGCTTTCGCTGCTCCTTCCAAAGACAATCCTACAATCAAGACAAAAACACTACACATGCATGCTATTTTTCTACCTAAGGGTTAGAGATTAAGCATAAATCAAATAAAATATATATCACTCGTGCATTGGGACGGGAAAAGTATTCTTTTATTAATCTCAAGATGAATCAACTTACAATAATGATAGAGACTGGCCATCGTTCCTCGATCTTGATCCTGGGCTCCTCCTCTTCTTTGTCCTCCAACTGCTTTGCTTGAATTCTTCTTAGGCTTGAGGAAAGGCTAAAGGGTTGGGACAAAATAGATTCGGCAATTGGGTAGAGTTTCTTTGCTATCTTTTTTCTCCTTCCAAATAGTACCCCTACCCCTTCTTTTATAGGCTAGAAGGAGCTAGGGTTTTGGACGAACTCTCGGCCATGCATGGCTGGGAGTTTCAGTTAACTAACCCAAATTTTTTTGTCCCGTCGGCAACTTTCCTATTTTTGTGCTTTGTTAGGTAAACGCGGGTTATAGTAGGCCAGCCAGCATTCCAACGCGTGCAGTAGTAGGCCTGCCAGTGTTCCAACACGTGCAGTAGTAGGTTAGGGTGTGTTTTACATGATTTAAGAGGATTTTCAAGAGTTTATTCAGCATGGCTTTGGAAAGGAATGGATATGAGTTGGCCTGATGCCAGGTAAGCATGTGTGGTTCAATTTAGGGTTATAACAGGTTGGGATTCCAACCATTGGGTCCCATAGATGTTGCACTTACCCTTGCGGTCACCTCAACCGACTCATCTCTGACTCGAAATGAAGCTGACAAAGCCACTAGGTTCATTGAGCGGATCCAGCACATCCACCAACAAGTTTAGGATATCCTACAGAAGTTCAATGACAAGTACAAGCAGTGCCATGATCAACATCGGGTGCCACATAAGTTTTAGGTGGGCGACAAAGTTTGGTTGCACTTGCAGAAAGAATGCCTTATAGGACTCCATCAGAATATTCACCCACTCCATTATGGGTCGTACACCATCACCAAGTTTGTGGGGGATAATGATTTTGAGCTCAACATTCCTCCTTTCCTTGCCTTGCACCCAGTGTTCAACATGGACCTATTTTGGCCTTATTTCCCACCATTATTGGACACCTCAGACATAGCAGAACAACTGACACCAACAAATCTCAAGCCTGACTACATACAATAGGAATCTAGTGATCAAATTGTGGACACACAGATCAAGGGCACTCAACATCAAAGGATCCGGCTTTATCAAGTCGTCAAAGCAGCGAGCTCCTGCACCAAGGCAAGTGGCTCACCCGTGGCCAAATTCGGAAAAAATTTCCTCATCTGATGGGGGAAATCAACATAATGGAGACCATTGCTTCCTATGCAGGGAGGATTGATCCAAGTGGATATTGGTGGCCACCCACCTTTTCCAGATAGCTCAAAACAGCTTTATGGCAATTTTGGTAATTTCCTATTTTTAGCAGTTTTTCGGTCCTAAACATCCGGAGCCATTTTGAGGCCCTAAACAATGTGTTTTTGGGTATGTGGCACTCAAAAACTTCCATTATGAAATATTTTTCACCTGTTGTATTCCTCGAATAGATATTTCCAACGGGCTATCGTACGCCTAAAATGGAGATCGTATGCAAACGTTGCGACCCCGGGAAGTTGATGTACTGACTTACCCAAACGAGGCCCACATGACTTTTGGCGATTCATCTCCTAGGGTTATGTTTTTGGATGTCTAAGGTTTTTGACACTCCTTTTTATTGTAAAAATACCTTCAGAGCTTCATTGTAATCATCTTCTTGCAAATGAGCGCAGTCGTCACATCTCTTCTCAGAGATAAGCCGCCACCATTCCAGCAAGCTTGTTTTTCACTGCATTTTATAGTTTCATCTTATTTCCTTATTGAATAGAAAACCAGTTTTAGTGTATCTTTATTATTCTGTGTTAAGCATCTATTAATAATATGTAGTCATTTCATTCTACTCATAAAATCTGGATTAGTGGTATCAGAGCAGTCTGCTCCTTGTCATCTTAATGCATGTCCCCAACGAGGTCAGAGTACAAAGAATTGGGTCTCGAGCTTGTTTCTCTTGAGGACCAAATCACTCGCACACCCAATCGACCTCTCATGGTAGAAGAAAAGAAATATGACGGGACAAGAGATCCTTTCAAAATGTTGCTTGAGGAATCCCTCACACAACAGAGGAACGAGATGATGGATAATTTCGTGCAAATCCTTTGGCGGCTACCAACAGGCGATGCATCTTCTTCGAGTGGAGGCGTCACCCCCTTCAAGGTACAAATAAAATTCGATATTCCTATATTTAAAGGTCAGATAAATGCAAATGGTGTAGACAAGTGGTTGGACCTAATAGAAGGGTATTTTTCTGTCCATAACTTTTCAAATAGAGAAAAGATTAATTTTGCACTCCTCAAATCTGTTCCTCGTGTCAACGATTGGTGGGAAACTTTATGTGAGAAAAAATAAATAGAAGAACCCTCGTTATTTACAGTCATGACCACTTGGGAATATTTCAGGAATGCTATTAAGGAACAATACTACCCTATTGGAAGTTATGACGACTTGTATATCAAATGGACCACACTATGGCAAGAAAGAGACGAAGCAGTGCCAGACTTCACAAATATCTTCCATACCTTGTGCACCAAGCTGGGTACCAAAGATTCAGAGCTGTTGGAATATTGGTTGTTGTCATTGATGTCAACCCTAGTCATGGGTTTTGGACCGCAAGATTGATAAAGGTATTTGGACATGAAGGACAATGCACATGCATATACAACACCCATGAATGGATAGTATACATCATGTTGTTT
>ML809540.1:75770-114710 GCA_009831015.1 Picea engelmannii | reverse complement strand
TGCATGGTGTATTGTGGTGTATTGGTGTAACTCTTATACTATTGTTCATTGCTCATTGGATATAGTTGAATGGTTTAAGTATAAGTTGAAAAAGGTTTTAAATTGTACTTGATACTAATTCACCCCCCTCTCAGTATCAACAAGAGCGACATTGGAGCTCAAGTATCGTGGTGCTCTGCATAGATACTCCAGACCGAAATGGAATTTTTGTACATTTTGTCCTTGGGCACAGCCTACCGATATGATGTCAAAATCGAGCAGAAGCACAAAAAAAAGAAGCATCAATTTGGGCCCGGGAACCCCTCACAACAAAATCCAGGAAAGGGCGACCCCAACCCACGGAACAAAGGACAGAGCAAAGATGGACAGTATCAGGAAAACCAGTCCAAGCTGCAAGCAAAGAAGGACACCAGAAAGACAAATAAAGATATCAGGAAGTGGTGTGACTTCCATAAGATCCCTTGGCATAACATTGTTGATTGCCTCTCAAATTAGTCCTTGGTGGTCGAAGTGAAAGCCTTTGAATCAGATGTGGGTTTTGACTCTAAGTCAAGACCAGAAAGGGGAAGATGGATCATTGACATGGAACCCAGTGCCACCGTTTCTTCCACCAAGCTCAAGCTTGATGAACCAGATGAGCCAGGAGAAGGAGAGTACCTCTTCCATTCACAGATGTGGGTAAAAGGCACCCCGCTGCACTTCATCGTTCATAGCGGTAGACAGAAGAACCTCATCTCAGCAGAGGTTTTCAAGTGATTGGCCCTACCAACAACGTCGCACCCACAACCCTACACCATTGGATGGCTCTTCCAAGGAAGCAATCTCCGCGTCAGCCAACAGTTTTGATTGTCGTACGACATCAAGCCCTTCAAAGACAAGGTATCGTGTGATGTTGCTCCTCTCGAAGTTTGTGATGTTCTTTTATGCCAACCTTATTTATGGAAACATCATGTTGTATATGAGTCTAGGCCTCGTAGTGTTATTATTACTTTGAACAGGAAATTATACATGATACCCGAGGCAATCCCACCTAGTGTTATTTCCTTGATCTCTGTCAAGTAATGCAGGAAGGTCATTTCTAAGACGGGGAAGTTCGTCTTCTTCGAGATTCACTCTCCTAATGAACGAAATATCGTAGCCACATCCAGGGTCTCTGCAGCCGACCTCTCCACATAGTAGAGGCAAGTAGATAAGGTCGTCGAAGAATACTCGGATATATTCTCCTCGCGTATCATGGTACCTCTGCACTATCAGGTCAATCACCCCATCGATTTGACCCCCAACGCACTGTTTCCCAATGGGCCAGTCTATCATCGCTATATGTTAAAGAATGAGGAGATCAAGTGACATATACAAGAACTGCTCCATAAGGGGCACATCTATCCCAACTCATCACCTTGCAGGAGCCCAATCATGCTGGTACATAAGAAAGATGGAACCTGGCGACTCTGCATTGATTACCGAGCTCTGAATAAAATCAGAGTCAAAAACTGGTACCCAATTGCTCGAATCGATGACCTCCTTGATAAACTCATGGGGGCCAAATACTTCAGTAATATTGATCTGAAGTTTGGTTACCACCAGGTCCCGATAGAACAAACATATGTATGGAAGACCGCCTTCAAATCAAAGGAAGGCCTTTTTGAATGGTTGGTCATTCCCTTTGGTTTGACAAATGCTCTAGCCACTTTCATGAGGATGATGGACGATATCCTGTGACCATTCACCAATACTTTTATAGTGGTGTATCTAGATGACATTCTCATTTATAGCAAATCTTGGGCAGAACACTTGCAACAGGTTCTGCACAACCTGCGACAGGGCAAGTTATACACCAACTTGGAAAAATGATCCTTCCACAAGGACAATGTCCATTACCTGGGCTACATTGTTGATCAGCATGGCGTACATGTGGATCTAGCCAATATCCAAGTCATCCATGACTGGCCAGCCCCAACCACAATCACTGAACTTCGTAGCTTCTTGGGCCCTTCCAATTTCTACTGCAGGTCTATGTTGGGATTCTCCCATATTGCATGGGCCCTCAGCCAAATAACCAGAGGTGGTGGTAAGGAAAAATTATCATTCTGTTGGTCCCAACAACAAGAGTTTGATGATTTGAAGCAGCTCTTGTGCTCAGCACCAGTACTTTCACTACCAAACATGCAGAAGCCCTTTGAGATTGAGACAGATGCTTCAGACTATGTCGTGGGTGTCATTCTCCCCCATGGCCTATCATAGTGAGACATTATCATATGTTGTCCATAAGTACCCTACTTACGACAAATAAATGTACTCCTTTGTGCAAGACTGCCGCCAATGAAGACATTACATTCTTGGGAAGGAGACAATCATCCACACTGATAATAATTCATTGCAGTTCATGCAGACATGAAGAAAATTACAGAATGACCACCATCAAAAGTGGTCCACAGACTTACAACAATTCCACCTCAACATCAAGTATAAAACAAGATGCACCAACCACGTCACTAATTGCCTCAGTAGACCACCAGTCATGGCACTCGCCACAGTGCTAGACCTTGTGGCCATGCGACCTCTAGATGGCCCCAACTCTATGAGACAGCCACGGACTTCACCACCACCTACCAAATTTTGGGTGCAAACGCAGTTGTCAATAATTTCCATCTTCAGGATGGGTTGTTGTGTCATCTGGGCCATATCTACGTTCCATCAAGCGATCAATAGAAGTTGATCTGGGAAGCCCACTACAGTCAGGTGGCAGGACACTTCGACTTCGAAAAGACAGTGGCGATGCTACAAAAACATTTCTATTCACCGAAACATCGACAGGAGGTCATCAAGTATATGAGGTCCTACACTGTCTGCACTATTGGAAAACCAACCACTAAGAAACAGGTCTTGTACACCCCTCTTCCTACTCCTGACAAGCCATGGAAATCCATCTCAATGGACTACATGTCAGGCCTCCCGTCCACCAAGCCTTGAAATTACTGTGTTTTTGTGGTTATTGATCGCTTTTCTAAGATGGTGATTATGGTTGCTTGCAAGAAGAACATCATAGAAGAAGCCACTGTCAATCTCTTCTTTGAACGAGTCTTGGTACATTTTGGAATCCCACAAACCATTGTCTTAGATCGGGATAGTCAATTTCTCAGCACATTCTGGTCGAGCCTCTAGTCACTGCTGGACACAAAGATCACCAAATCCACGGCCTTCCACCCCTAGACTGATTGCCAAACCGAGGTCATAAATCGAATGATGGTGCATATCCTTCACATGTATAATTCCAAGAAACCTCACACATGGGATGAGAATCTTCCCTATTTCCAACATAGCTACAACCGAGCCATGCGTAGCTCAACCGGCCACAACCCCTTTCAACTTGAGTTGGGATTCCAACCATTGGGTCCCATAGATGTTGCACTTCCCCTTGCGGTCACCTCGACTGACTCATCTCATGCTCCAACTAAAGTTGAAAAATCCACCTGATTCATTGAGCGGATCCAACACATTCACCAACAGTTTCAGGATATCCTACAGAACTCCAATGACAAGAACAAGCAACGCCATGATCGACATCGGGTAACACATAAGTTTTAGGTGTGTGACAAAGTTTGGTTGCACTTGCAGAAAGAACACCTTACAGGACCCCATAAAAAACTTTGCCCACTCTGTTATGGGTCATACACCATCACCAAGGCTATGGGGGATAATTCTTTTGAGCTCAACAATCCTCCTTTCCTTGGCCTGCACCCAGTGTTCAATGTGGACCTCCTTCGGCCTTATTTCCTACTATTATTGGACACCTTAGACGTAGCAGAATAGTTGAAACTAACAGAGCTCAACCCTGACTACATACAACAGGAATCTAGTGATGATATTGTGGACACACAAATCAAGGGCACTCAATAGCAAAGGATCCTACTTTATCGATTTGTTGAAGCAGGGCAGCTCCTACACCAAGGCAATTGGCTCACCTGGGGCCAAATTCAGCAGCAATTTCCTCATCTGATGGGGGAACTCAATGCAATGGAGACCATTGATTCCTATGGAGGGAGTATTGATCCAGGTGGATATCAGTGGCCACCCACCTTTTCCAGCTGGCTCAAAACAACTTTCTGGCAATTTTGGTAATTTACTATTTTTAGCAGTTTTTTGGGTCCTAAACTTTTGGAGTCGTTTAAGGCCCTAAACGATGTTTTTTTGGGTATGTAGCTAGCAAGAAGTTTTATCATGAAATATTCTTCAAGTGTTGTAGTCCTCGGATAGATCTTTCCAACAGGCTATTGTACGCCTAAAACGAAGATCGTATGCAAAAGTTATGACCATGGGAAGTTGATGTACTGACTTACCCAAACGGGGCCCACATGACTTTTGGCGCTTCATCTCCTACGGTTAGGTTTTTGGATGTCTAGGGTTTTTGACACTCTTGTTTATTGTAAAAATGCCTTCAGATCCTCATTGTAATCATCTTCTTTCGAATGAGCATAGCCGTCACATCTCTTCTCAGAGATAAGCTGCCACCATTCCAGCAGGTTTGTTTTCCACTGCATTTTACAGTTTCAGCTTATTTCCTTATTGAATAGAAAACCAGTTTTACTGTATCTTTGTTATTCTATGTTAAGCATCCGTTAATAATCTGTATTCATTTTTTTATGATCATAAAATCCAATTTAGTGGTATCGGAGCGGTCTTCTCTATGTCGTCTTAATGCATGTCCCCAACGAGGTCAGAGTACAAAGAATTGGGTCTCGAGCTTGTTTCTCTTGAGGACCAAAGCTCTTGCACGCCCAAGCAACCTCTCATGGTAGTGTTATAACCCTAATTTGCACCAGACATGTTTACCTCGCATCATTCCATCTCAAATTCCTTCTTTGCCAAAACACTACTGAACAACTCTTCTTAAAAACCCCTTTTATAAAGGCCCACGCGCCCTGCTCCATTATTGCAGGCCCGTACACGCTAACTGACCCAAGACAGCCCACGTGTACCTACAAAAGCAAGAAAAAAGGAAATTTGTTGACAGAACACACAGCTTTTGGTAAGTTAACTAAACCTTTTGGCCATGCATGGCCGGTCATTCGACCAAATACCTAGCTCCTTCTAACCTATAAAAGAAGGGGTAGGGTCCCATTTGAAGGGAGGAAAATCATAGTAAAGAAACTATACCCGATTGAGCATTCCCTTTGTCCCAACCTTTAGCCATCCTTGTGCAAAGAGAAGTATAGAGAAAAGAAGTTGGAAGACAGTGGAAGAAGAGCCCAGGACCAGGATCGAGGAGCAGTAGCCGACTTTATCATTGTAAGGTATCATTTTGAAGTTAATAAAAGAATTGCTTTTCCCGTCCCGCCATATGAGATTGTCATTATTTGAACATTGATTGTATGATTGATTAAATCTCTAACCCATTAGTTCATAGATCAAATGCATGTGGAGTTCTTTGTTTGTCTTTTTTGAATGCAGTTCAACATTGAGAGGAGAGTTGCAGTCAAAGAATGACCAAGTGTGAAAAGGGATCGACATAAAACGCGAAAAATAAGGTACGTCGACTTAATCTCTTGAGCCTTGTATTTACATATGAGTGGTGGGGGTTTAGGTATGGGATGATGGTAAGAAGTAAGAATCTTTAGGTCATTTATGCATTCATGATGAAAACCCTTAGTACTAGTCTGTAGGAGAGATTTCCCACCCACAACAGAATTGGCAACCGTACTGGGGATCTCTAGGGTTTCTAGGAATATTTTTTCTTGGGTATTTTTAAGAACTGGTTTCATTCCTTGTTTTTAAAGTTTCTACAAAAGTCTGAGCTAACAGAGATTCTGGTCTTCCATACCAGTTATATTTGTTTCTTTGCTTGACTGCATTTTTTTTTAGACCCACATAGGTACACGCAGCCTGTATAAGGTCTGCACGCGTGTACCCATGCCCTACCTTCCCACAGCCCATGTGTACACGCTAGCTGAGGAAGTGTCAGTTGCATGTATGATTCCATAAAAATTCTTCTAGAGAAGCAGTCATCCTCTCCCCTGTCAGAAATAATCCTTCTCAGGGGTTTTCTGGAACTCATTCTAAGTCTTTGTTGTTTGTAATCTATATCTTAGGTTTCACCTCAGATTGGTTTGTTCTATGAAGTTTTCCTTGAATTGTTTTATTTTTTCTGTCAAAGTAAGTGTCTGATGTTGGTTGTGGAGCCTGAATCTCTTCCTAATTCAGAGGTCTTTTACTTTCAGCCGTGTTTATACCCCATGAAGTATTTACACCCCAGAAGTATGTACACTCTTCCACGCAGGGGTTTGGGGGCAGTGTCCCCCAATGGGGATTCGGGGGCGAAGCCCCCGAAGGAAAAATTTCCTTGTAAATATATATTGTAATTTCATTGTAATTTTGGACCGTTCATTATAAGGTTGCAGATCTAACGGTAGAGATTATGTTAGGGTTTTTTGCCCTAGAAGGCAACCCTCTTTTATGAGGGAAATGTATTGCGGCTATCGTTGATGGAAAATATTGTATTCTGAGAGAGGAGACTCTGAGAGAATAGGGTTTTGTTGTAGGTTGCATCCCTTCATTTGTTGGATAATAATAAAGGAAGGACCTGGTAATTTCTCTGGTGGACGTAGCCCACACTGGGTGAACCACGTAAATCTGTGTCTCTCTTGTATTGTGTATCTTCTGTGTTTTGTTTCCACATTTGTTTTATTTTATTGCTCCACGGTCCTGTTTTTCTAACATCTGAGTCTTCAAGAGATTCTAGTTCTCAGTACCAGTAGTCTTTGTCTGGGCTTGATTGCTTGTTCTTTCATTTTTTAGAGTTTCATAAGTACATGTGGCCTGTATAAGGTCTGCACGCGTGTACACGTGCCCTGACTTTACACAGCTCATGTGCACACGCTTGTTGTTGAACTGTCAGTGGCGTGCCTATGGAGAAAATTTTTGTTTAAGGTGAGGCAATCATCCTTTCCTTTTTCAAGAGTTATACCTCTCAGGTTTTTGGGTCTCTGTCATAGCGGTCAGTAACTTAGGTTTGATCACAGCAATAGCTTTCTTTTTCATTAAGAAGTTTTCCTCAAATTTTTCTTTTTATAGGGTTTTTAGACAAGTGTGAGAGTCTAGTTTTAATTTGCTTGTGTTATTTTTAAAGTGACTCTTTGCGATCTGTGCTTAGGCTAGAAGTTTTCTTGGTCTTTACTTGTTGATACTTTTCCTTTTTTGCTTTGTGAGCATTCAAATAAAAAAAATAAAAAATAAAAAATTTGTTTGGTTAAATAGTGTTGGTTTGCATTAGTAACCAGGAAAAGTCTTTGCTTTCATAAGTTTTTGATGGTTTACTTAGATGATAAGTAGCTCGTAGTCGAGTGAAATCATACTTTGAGTTTGTTGTTCAAAGATCTCAGAAAAATTTAGTTTGAAAAGTTGATTAAGATTTGAGTCAAGAAGAAGTTATTTTGTTTCCAGCTTTCTGTTTATTTTTCTTTCATCTTTCAAACATCACAAGTTTCACTTTCATAAACTTTGACTTAATACAAGCCATAAAACTTAATGCTAAATCTAAAATTAATTAGACTTATGTTTGTAGGGTCAACCAACTAGTTTAGGGTTAGGGCCTTGAATTAGGTTGGAGAGGAAACTCTTCAAGGCCATTAAATCAAACATTGGAGTCTGAGCTAGGGAGTGTTAAAAGTCTAGTATCGTGAAAGTTATCTGAGACCCCCCTCTAACACAGGGGATAAACACGAGGTCGTGTACGGAAAGGTAGCAGAGATAACCCCTCCAAAGCTGGACCAATCGTAATGGAGAACACATATAGAGGGCTTGTCTTGGGATTATGTCGATTGCATTTTCCACAGAGCTTTGTGGATCTCGAATCTGTTCGAGGTCCTCAGTTTTCTTTCGGACAACTTGATTTTGATACCCTTGACAGGTTTCGGGCTTGATACCCTACTCATTGTGGTCTACCCGACTGTCGACTGTACCTGCCTGGTGATTGTTCGTGCGCTGGCAACCTAGTTGCCTATATTTTTTAGGGACATACACAGGTGACTACGGGGGTATATCACGGTACCTAGGATAAACATCGGGCCATGCTTTACAAAGTATACTCAGAGGGTGCTTTCGTGTTCGAGTTTCACTTGCACCGGTAAGTTTCTCTAGTGTTGGTTGTTGTAGTTGTTCTTCCAACTAGTTTAGTGTTTGCTTGTTTTATCTTATAGGGATTTTCCTAGTGTGTGTTGTTTTTGAACGAATAGAAATCCCTAGTGTGTCTTTGATCTTCTCACACAGTGGAGGATCACGAGCTCTGCTGGTCACGAAGGCTTCTTGGCCTGCCACCGGTTACATTGGAGCCACCCCCGCCACCGCTAAGGCGAAAGCTAGACCAACAAGGGTCTTTTGAAGCGACCGAGTCACTGAAAATCACACCTAACCAACCTTTGTTAAAGGACCTTTTGACACCTTTAAAGCGGACGGTAATGGAGGCAAATCATGTCTCTTCTTCTAGGAATCCTGATATTCGTGCCACGGTTGTCGTCACAGGGGGTGTTCCACCTCCTACCCCACCATCGCCAATCCGAGCCACCACGGTCTCGACTGCCTCTACCTTGAGCAGTGTTCTGATCCCATCTTTGGTGACGGCCACTAATCCTTTCACACAGAGTGCGACAAGCCCTCCATTCTCATACATGATGCCTAGCTCAGGTATAAGTCCTGTACTATCCTTCTCCACTTTGAAAACTTTAGGTCTGGGGGGAGAGAGCTCTAACACTCCTCTGCAAGGACCCATGGGGGGCACTTCAGCTCCTTTTAATGCTTTCCCTTACAGGGGAGTTCATATACCTCCTTCGTCCCCTTCACTCGGTGGTACCCACCAGCAATCCGTCGAGCCAAACACACACCATAGTTCAATTGGAGTAGGGAGTCAAGGACCACCTTCTCATAATATGTCAGTAGGGTCGACACTGTTTTATTTATTCAGTGCATTTGGTAACAACACTTTCTCATCAGCGGCTTTCCCGACCGGGGGCAACCCCGGTTATGGCCAACCTAATCCTATGCAGGGTACTATTCCTTCACAGAGGGGAAACCCGGGAACTTCTTCCGCATAAGGACCTTGGAATTCTTGGCAAGGATCAGTTCCCTCGTCGGGAATGTTGATCTAGGGAAATTATTTTCACAGCCAATGGAACCCCAGACAAGGTGCTATGCCTATGCCCATGGGATCGACATGGGGAAACCCTTCCCAAAGTCCTCCGAATGTAATGCTCGCCCAACCATCTACGTCCTATTTTTGAAATTAGCCGATGATGTCTCCTCACATGAAGAATCCATACGCTGGTCACGGCCATGGTTTTTACCAGAACCCCGGCCAGCAACCCAACTTTTCCTAGCAATCTGATGCTAGTCAAATTCCAGGCCCCTTTTTCCATGGTTATCATCAACAACAACCAAAACTACCTTTCTTGGCAACTTTACATTTGCTAGACTTGACGAGATTGTTGAATGACCCCATCTGTCATGATCCACGTTGGCCTCCTATGCCGATGAAATTGCATTCGGACATACCAAATTTCAAGGCCAAGCCTAACGAAGATCTAGGGGATCATGTTACCACCTTCCATCTTTGGTGCTCATCTAATTCGTTGAAAGATGACTACGTACAATTGCGATTGTTTACGAAATGGTACATTGAGCTCGACCGCTCGAGATATTCTTTCTTCGGCGAATTGGCAATGGCATTCCTAAACCATTTCCAATTACCTGTGAGATACGACGTCGGCACAGAATTGTTGGCCAATATTGAATAGACAAAAGAAGGCCATATCTTTGACCACATCCGAGAGTGGAGACGCCATAAGAGTTTAATTAAGGTACCAGTTCCACCAGCATTCCTGCTTGAGTGGTTCCTTAAGTCTTTGGTCCCACAGCTGTCCAAAGACATCGCAACGTCAAGAGTGTTTTCCGAAGAAGATGCCATCATGAGAGCTCAACAGCTTGAGCTAATTTATTCTCAGTCTAGTTTACTGTATGAGGTTTTCCTGATGCACCATGATCCATACTTGATAAAACCAAATAGAGAGTTGGACCACATGCCGATGCTATTCTAGGTTCAGCACAAACCAAGCCCGCTCAACAACTGACAAAACAAATGCAGCAATTTTCTATACGACATACATTGGCTAGCCAAACTACTATTTCGGCTTCTCCCCCTACCCAAACGACAGATGTACACATAGCGCAATCAACAAATCCAAAGGCCACCCAGCAGCCTGATGGAAAGAAAAAACAACGAAATAAGGGTAAGGGGGATAAGAAACCCACTAATAATGTTAGTGGGAGAAACACTGAGAAACGGGAGGCGAGGTATCTGTGTAACCTGTGCATGGAAGATCACCCAACCCACCAATGTCCTTGGCTTGCAGAGGCCCAAAATTTTTTGACGCAGCAACAGCCTGCTGTGTTAACGAATCCATTCAAATATGGGTAAAACCTAACCCAAGCCTCTACAAGCATGGAAGGGGGCATTCAAGGACCCTCTCCGTCTTCAAACAACCCTGCATCTGCAAATGTGTATATGATGAAAGGTGATGCTTTTATATCGACTAGAGCTCATGACTATAGTAAACCAAGCACCTCTGAGAAAGGAAAAGAAATTGAAATCCCATCTCTTCCTCTCCAGATCGAGAAGACTTTGGTCAAAACAATGACACGCATCCCAAAAGGTGCGTTCAAGAAATCTTCTCACAACCCAAATGCAAGGGCTGCATAGAACTATTCGGTGGTGGAGGATTTATCTCAAACCCCTTGTATGATGTCCTCTTTGGAAGTCCTCCAAAGCTGCCCTTCCCAGAAGAAATCTTTGTTAGCAGCTTTAGGATCCACCGAGACTTGTAATTTGGGGACAATCATGTTAGATATAACTGACTTAAAACCTTGTCTCCCTTACCACGTAGCATTTCAAATAGTAGTGGCTTACCCCACGAAAATTTTTACGTGGAACATTTTCCGCACAGTGGTTGATGAGGGTGCCTCAAAATGCGTCATGTCATTGCCGTGTTGGAAGGCCATTGGCCAACCCATTTGGTCTCTGTCACCTACTCTTCTTACTGCTTTCGACAATCGTTCGTTCCGACCACATGGCATCATCCCCTCTTTCCCCGTGCAGTTAGGAGGGAAGACCATGTGCGTCGAGGTATATGTAGTCGATGCATCCCTCGACTACAATCTCTTATTAGGTAGGAGTTGGAATTATTCGATGCAAGCAGTGGTTGCTATAGTTTTCCAGGTATCGTTGTTTCCACACGAGGGCCAGATTGTGACCATTAATCAATTGTCCTTCTCCAGACCTGACCCTTCATTGGGGGCATCCGTGGTCCTGATGATTGATAATCCCCAACCAGGCATCGTCAACGTAGGGTTTGGTTTGTACCCTTCTTTGATGGGTACCTTTGATTACCCACCTCCTCAAGGCGATGTCAAGTTCATATCAGACCACCATATGGTTCAGATTTTCCTAGTTTCGTCGTTTCGCATGACTTACTTCAATGATCTGTGGATTCTTCCTTTCCCATCGGCCACGATGGAAGGGACAGGGAATAATGGTATATCCATGCCCTTGTCCACGGCAGAGGCAACATACTTTTTAGTCCAGCAAGATTTAGCTGACACAGATCCGAATCCTGCACAAGAGTTAGATCCGATCCCAGAGCCTATTTGGGCTCAATTTCCCTTGCTAGTACCGATTTGTTAGACTTAGTCTTGCCCTCAGACAAAGCAATCATTGAAGCAATGACTAGTCCAGACAAACCCTGGGATGATCTCCATCACAGATCATACTTCCTCCTGGAGTTAAGCAAAATAAAAGAAGGGGAATTCACCCTTACTATGACTGGAGATAGGTCTTGTCCTATCAATCCCTTGGATACACATGAAGTTTATTCTAAGGGTAATATGGCAACTATCGTTGAAACTATACCGATTAATATCTCTAGAACCCCTGGCATCATGGAGAATGTTTTCGTCGGAGCTGACTGTTCCCCCAAAGAGATTCAAATCTACATAGACTTATTTAAAGAATTCCACGACGTTTTTGCTCGGTCTTATGAGGAAATGCCAGGCATTGATCCAAAAATAGTCGAACATGAAATCACAACTTATCCAGATGTCAAGCCAGTTCGGCAGAAGCTTCGTCCAGTTAATCCTAGGAAAGCAGCAGCCATTAAGGTTGAAGTAGAGAAACTGCTCAAAGTCGTTTTTATCTATCCTATCCATTTGACCCAATGGGTGTCAAATCCTGTGTCGGTCAACAAGAAATAGGGCATGATTCACGTATGTACGGACTTCCGTGATTTCAACAAAGCCTGTCCAAAAGATAATTTTCCCACACCATTCATTGACCAGATAATTGATGAATGTGTAGGTTGCGAGGCCTTTTCTTTCATGGATGGTTTTTCAGGATATAATCATATACAAATCAAGCCCAAAGACCAACACAAAACTGCATTCATTTGTCCATGGGGTACATTTGTCTATCGTAAGATGCCTTTTGGTCTCAAAAATGTTGGAGCTACCTTCCAGCGGGCCATGTTTTTTTCTTCCATGATCTCAACCATATAGTCGAGGCCTATTTATATTATTTAGCATCTCGATCTCGTAAGAGAATAGATCATCCCACACACCTCTAACTTATCTTTGAGCAATGTCGCTACTTCCAGATTCGCTTGAATCCAAACAAATGCATCTTTTGCGTAACATTAAGGCGTTTGTTAGGTTTCATAGTGTCAACAACAGGGATCATGGTCGATTCTTTGAAGGTTGAGGCAATAGTTGAGTTGCCTCCCCCACGCACAATCCTTCAACTTCAGAGTCTACAGGGAAAGGCGAACTTTTTGAGGCGTTTCATCGCCAACTATGCCAAAATCACGAAGGGATTTATGCACTTACTGAAGAAAGACATTCCTTTTTATTGGGACGATGTCGCTCAACGCTCCTTCGAAGTGTTGAAACATGCCCTCACAACTGCCCCTCTGCTTCAGCCACCCAACTATAACAAAGATTTCTTATTATACTTGGCTGCAGCAGAGTCAACCATTGGCATGGTCTTAGTTCAGGAAGATGATTTTCTCTCAGAATATGTGATCTATTACCTGAGATGAGGCCTCGTCGAACTGGAAATCAATTATTCTCATATCAAAAAACTGGCGCTGGTAGCAGTCCATGTTGTTCAACAATTTTTTCATTATGTTATGTTTCACAAGACCACCGTCATTGTCGTTGTGAATCTGTTTCAATACGTGTTGACATGACGGGTAATAGGAGGGAATATCAGTAGATGGATAGTCATACTCCAAGAATTTGACTTAGATTTTGTTTCGGCAAAATCCAAAAAGTCACTGGTCTTCGCAAAACTTATTTCGGAACTTTCGGTCAAGTCAGGGGATGTTGTGCCCAAAGAATCACCTATTCGAGGAGATATGTTTTTGATAGAATCTTCGGACCCCTAGTATGGAGATATTCTAGTCTATCTCTAGACTTTAAAGTGCCCCGCCTTTGCTTCTCATGATGAGCGTCACCACATATGTCATCAGGCCAAGAATTATCTCATCCTCGAAGACACTCTCTATTTTCAAGGTGTAGATTGTGTTCTTCGTCGATGCCTCACTCGTGAAGAAGTAGAGCTCGTGCTTAACGATTTCCATACTGGAGCATGTGGTGGTCATTTGTTTGGGTTGGCAACAGCCCAAAATATTTTACCATTCAGTTACTTTTGGCTGACACTAATCAAAGATTGTATCAAATCGGTCAAGAAGTGCCACCCATGTCAGATCTTCTCTCGGAAGATGAGGGAACATCCCACTCCCATGTTTCCTGTCATCACAGTTGGTCCCTTCACCAAGTGGGGAATTTATTACACTACATGCAACCCTCCTTCAGCAAGGGGGCACTGTTGTATCATTGTATCCGTAGACTACTTTACGAAGTGGGTCGAAGCTATGCCAACGTTTAAAGATGATGGAGAGACTGTAGCTCTCTTTTTGTTCAACCAGATAATCGCAAGGTTCGACATCCCGAGAGAGATTGTCACTGACCATGGCAGTCACTTTCAGAACCAAATGATGATCGAATTAACATCAAAGCTTGGATTGCGACAAGAACATTCATCACCCTACTACCCCCAAGCAAATGGTCAAGTGGAAGCTGTAAATAAATCTCTTAAGACCATCCTACAATGAACGGTCAACTCGACCAAGTCAAATTGGCATTTGATATTATACTCGGCATTATGGGCTTATCGAACATCTGTTAATACTGCAACCGGTTCCTCACCTTTTCAACTCATTTACAGGCTGGAAGCAGTCTTGCCTATAGAATGTCAGATCCCATCCCTAAAATTAGCAGTACAGTTATTGCCAGACACTTCTCCACTTGAAGAATGGTTATTATACCTTGAGTGGCTCAATGAGAATCATCATGATTCGGCCCTGGCCAATGAAGCTCAAAACAAAAATTCAAGCGTCAGTATGATCAGTTCATTCGTCCTTGGATTTTCTCTAAAGGCGACCTTGTCCTGGTCTATGACCAAGATAAGGACCCTCTAGGGGCAGGCAAATTCGAACCCATGTGGTTCGGACCTTTCACCATAAAAGAGGTTCTAAAAAAGGGCGCTTATCATCTGATTGACATTGAGGGAAATGATTTCGTGAAGCCTAGAAATGGGCTCTACCTCAAGAAGTAATACTCATAGGTAGGTCACCTTAGGTAACTTTTTGTAACAAATCTATAGTCTTTGTACTATTACTTTCTAGTTTCTTTTAGTATTATGGACATGTCATTTTTTATGTTATCTTTTGTCACTGTGGCAGATGTCAAGTGAATCAGAGGTGTTCATTGGGTACGCAGATGGTGCTAGCTGGCACACTCGGAGGCTTGCCTCCGCAGCTTGGATAATTTTTACACCTCAGGGACAATTATTATCTTCAGGAGGTATATGTTTAGGCGACACCACAAACAATGTCACCGAGTACAGTGCAATTATTGAGTTGCTTCGTGACGCCTTGTCATTTGGTATCTCTCATCTTCGGGTCTATTTAGACGCTCAACTGGTTGTGTCTCAGTTAAATAGAGTCTACCGTGTTCATGATTCGACTTTACACCGACGATTCCTTAGGGTACGTCTCTTAGAACGAAGCTTTGATTATATTACATATTTTCATGTTCCTAGGAGATTAAACCAAGTTACAGATTCTCTAGCTAATCAAATTTTAGACTGGCATCTCGCACACATATAAAATACATACACATAAACATGTAAATACATTTTTAAAGGAAAATATGATCCATAAGACACAAAAAGACATAAAAATCCATATATAATACCATAATCATCAAAGTACATAGGTGGATGCAAGCGCCTCAAAAAATATGACCAGTAACGAGTCATGGGGCTTATGCTCTCAAAAAATATATGCAAGTAGATCTATCAACATGTGAAAAGCCTAGACTAACTAAGGTCAGGTCGTGTGGGCCCTGTTGTAATAATCAACAGTGTTTTCCAAACGTCGAAACAATCGGACCCACGTCTGTGGTGCCCCCACTACATGAGGCTGCATAGATGGTGGCAGATCCTCAATCTCTGCCATCGGGATGGTGCGACTGAGCAAGGTAAAATTTCACTCAACTCGTCTCAAAACCCTCTCAGCCTCATTGGATGGAAGCTCTCTTGTTGTTGTTGGTCCCCCTTTGGCGGCAGGTGAGGCCCTTGGTCGAGGACGACGCCTATTCCTCACATAATCCGCAGGTCGCGCAGGTCCCACATCTGCGCACAATAGACACATATCTGTCAAATACTCTGGTATAAAAAAAAATGATATATATAAAAAACAACATAAAAATTATATATGTTTCACAAAAAAAAAATGATGCAAACTTACCCATCTCACCTCGCTCCTCGCCTAGAAACTTACCCATGATGTAAACTACCCATCTGCAAACCGCAGGAAGAGAGGCATGATGTCCTCGTACCACCACTCGAGGACTGAAACTAGGAACTCTTTCAAAGAAGAAAGAACATAGAATCGTCTTGAACCCGAAGTTCCTATGCGTCTACAACTGATAATTTGTCAGCTGCCTCTTCATACAATCCAACAGTGTGGTGCTCCAGTCAAATATCTGTGCATTTAAGCATTGGACTGCATAGTTCATCTGTGCACGGAATTCCTGATGTAGATCCACAGAACCAGTCATCCGCTCAATAAGCAACACAATCGCCCGCAGTGATAAATCAGTGATCCTACTTATTAGCACCTGCGAACTCGATCGGTCTATACCCGCCTCACAATAGAGTCCTATAAATTCCAATATATTGTGAGGCCCAGAAGGACATGTACGGAAATTGGTTGGTTCCCTCTCCTAGAGAGGCCAGCCAAAAAGTATATATCCTCTGTAATGGGCACCAGCGACTGCCCCTCTAACATAAAAGCTTCTGCATCAGGGTGCCAATATTCAACCAATGCATTTAGTAGCCTAGGTTGTGCTCTCACGAAAGGACACAGAAAAAAATTGAGCAAGCCACATTGCATTAATATCACCACAGCGTTAGGGTATTCCCCAACTAGTGCGCTAATATCTTTGTGCTCTCATTCTCTCCATTGCACATACATCCTGCACATGGGAAAAAATTTAGAGGGTTAGGCCTTGCTTTTTAAACCATTTTTGCACTCATTGGAGGGTCCACACGGGCTGTTGTGATGACAGTCATGTGTACACGCACTCTGACATCAGACAGAGCGAGTGTACATGCGGGTTGTCATAAGACAGCCCGCGTGGACCTAGGGCCAACCTTTTAAAGGTCGACACCCCCCAAAAAAAACAAATTAAATGCATATATAAAGAATTAAAAGGCAAAAGGAGGTAGTTCATACTTACTTGGTCCAAACGGATGGTCGTTTCATCCACTGTAGCTCCCGGAATCACCACTTTTACCAAAGGGGGTTTTTTTCTCCAGAGTCAATTTCCAAATTAGCAATGGTGACAATGAGCTACCAACTTTTATTTATAGACTTTTTGGCCCTTTTTTGTCACTTTTTTGGCCCCCCTTATCATTATCTCTAAACCAAAAACCATTTAGAGTGATTCAAGAGTTTCTATGGAAAGTTACGTTTGGGTATCAAGACATTTTTTTTGGAGTTTTGGGTCACTTTTGACGGTCCGTTGGGAAAAATCTCAGATGGTCAACTTGAGCATATAAGTTAGGTTTCCACCCCTACTTTTGTATCTCATTGTCTTTGTCCCTTTGACATAGGATCGATCCCACCAGGTTGCGACACGGAACCATCATTGTTGCTTTAGTAGTGTCACGATATGGTGGTAGAGCTTACTGGAACATGGATGCCCTAGGTAGATCTTGGTTGCATTATGGTGTCCATGTTGTCACTAATGACTATAGGCTCGGGAGTCCTTTTAGTTTTTCCTAATTACGAGTTTGAGCCTCATTTGCAGGACTCTTTATCACTCTTGACCTCCCCCTCGAGACTCCCAAAACATAACGGGTCTTCTTTTAAGCCCTTTTCAGACCCTCTAAACATGAAAAGATTTTTGAGTGATCTTGTGGCCTTTCATGCTCGTTAAACTGAAATTTGAAGTCACGTCTATCCAACGATAGTTTACCCCTTTTTCGGTCTGGATGGTCAATTGTACGAACAAAGGTATACTCTAGAGGCTTCAGATCCCTAGAAGAGTACCCTCAGGTATAATTTTAACCCTTTTTCGGGCCTGAGGGACTAAATTTATGAAAAAGGAACTCTCATGGAGTCCATAGTTAATCTCTTTTCAAACTCCATAAAATTGAAAAGATCGTTGAGTGTCCTTATTCTTTCACACTCGTTAAAATGGTCTAGAAGAACATTCCTGACGAAGTCCATAGTTAATCTTTTTTCAGACTCCTTAAAAATGAAAAAATTGCCAAGTGATCTTGTCTTTATCACACTCGTTAAAATGGTTTTGAATAGACATCTTGTCGGTGCTAGTTTACCCCTTTTATTGGCAGCACAATGAGTCGCCCTTGGACAAATCACATCCTTATGTTTGTTCTTCAAGCTCTGGGATTTAATATGACCTTAGGAAGCTATTTTCGCTACATAGAGTTGTGTCCTCCTCCGTTTGGTTATTCTTCCAAACATATGGAGAGTTTGTGTTGCCTCCTGCATCGTGAACTTATGTCAATGCCATGCTGCCTGAGTCTCATCATTTGTCATGCTATTGTCCAAGGGAAGTTTTGACAAAGCCTGAGTCGGCCCCTCTGCAGTTTGTCTCTTGCCCTCATGCTCGGCCATCCCAAAAGTTGAATCAAGTCTTTGTTCGAAATCAATGAAGGCTTCGGTCTGATCATCAAGATTCTCTAGTCCATGACCGACGAACCGTCGAAGACCTTTGGGTAGCAAAGTCGTACACTCATATTACAATCCTACCTGAGTTTTGAAGATTTTGAAGTTGTTGCTCGAGCTCTGAAGACCTCATCTCCAGCCATCAGGCCTTATCAGCTTCTAGAATATGGATACTATACATGTATATCTTTTTTATTTCGAGATGTAGCTCTGTTGTGTATTGCTCGCGGCTACACTTTATATAGTTATATGACATGGATATACAGTGTATTTGATTGGTAGCCATGATTGTATTTCATCCCGACCATGGGTATGCCCGCCTCGGTGAGACAATTATTATTCTGCAGATGGCACCTCCCGATTTCTGGTCCCCGGGCTCACTTGTTTGGAGCACTGGTGAAGATTGATAATGTATTTCGGCCATCAGATGCTCTTCTAACCTCACACATTAGGGGGCATCTGTTATAACCCTAATTTTCACCAGACATGTTTACCTGGCATCAGGCCATCTCATATTCCTTCTTTGCCAAAACACTGTTGAACAACTCTTCTTAAAAACCCCTTTTATAAAGGCCCACACACCCTGCTCCATTACTGCACGTGTGTACATGCTAGTTGACCCAAGACAGCCCGCGTGTACCTATAAAAGAACGAAAAAATGAAATTTTTTGATGGAACACATAGCTTTGGGTAAGTTAACTAAACCTTATGGCCATGCATGGCCGGTCATTCGACCAAATACCTAGCTCCTTCTAACCTATAAAAGAAGGGGTAGGGGTCCCATTTGAAGGGAGGAAAATCATAGTAAAGAAACTATACCCGATTGAGCATTCCCTTTGTCCCAACCTTTATCCATCCTTGTGCAAAGACAAGTATACAGGAAAGCAGTTGGAAGACAGTGGAAGAAGAGCCCAGGACCAGGAACGAGGAGCAGTAGCCAACTTTATCATTGTAAGGTATCATTGTGAAGTTAATAAAAGAATTGTTTTTCTTGTCCCGCCATATGAGATTGTCATTATTTGAACATTGATTGTATGATTGATTAAATATCTAACCCATTAGTTCATAGATCAAATGCATGTGGATTTATTTGTTTGTCTTTTCTGAATGTAGGTTAGCATTGGGAGGAGAGTTGCAGTCAAAGAACGACCAAGTGTGAAAAGGGATCGACATAAAACGTGAAAAATAAGGTATGTCGACTTAATCTCTTGAGCCTTGTATTTACATATGAGTGGTGGGGGTTTAGGTATGGGATGATGGTAAGAAGTAAGAATCTTTAGGTCATTTCTGCATCCATGATAAAAACCCTTAGTGCTAGTCCATAGGATGGATTTCCATGATGGGACAAGAGATCCTTTCAAAATGTTGCTTAAGGAATCCCTCACGCAACAGAGGAACGAGATGATGGATAGTTTCACACAAATCCTTTGAGGGCTACCAACAGGTGACGCATCTTCTTCGAGCAGAGGTGCAGCCCCCTTCAAGGTACAAATACATTTCGATATTCCTATATTTGAAGTTCCGATAGATGAAGATGGTGTAGACAAGTGGTTGAATTTACTAGAAGGGTATTTTTCTGTCCATAACTTTTCGAAAAAAGAAAATATTACTTTTGCGCTCCTCAAAGTTGTTCCTCATGTCAAAGATTATGTGGTTCACCCCCAGCGTGGGGCTACGTGCACCAACTCTTCATCTTCTTTATTATCTTATTTCAATCTTCATACTTGCACAGAGCCACAAAACCAACTCTGCATAGGACAACAGATCTGTGCACACCTCGTCCGATCCTCCTTCCCTGAGCTTGGCACAACACATAACCTTCTTACAATCACTTGCACTTAAATCCGCAAGTTCGCAACACACAGTATGCACAAAGCATTCACAACTATTTTCACTTAGCTCATTGACTCACAACTGACTACTTCTTACATCACCTAGCTACTTATTTATACATTACAAAAGGGACCTAAACATGGGTAAGACCCATGGGTCAACATCTTGTATCTGTTACATAAACCCTAAACCCAAAAGGCCCCCAAAAAGGGGAGATATCCCACGATCTCCACTTCACCTAGGCGCTTCATCTTTGACTATCCTGTCGAAGTCCCAAAAGTGGTCAAACATAACCAAGGTTCTCCAAAGCTTGGTTGAGGGCCAACAGACCCCCAACACTCACCTGTGACTCATCTCGAGTCACTTTGATCTGGGCAACTCTACTTCAAAGGCCTCAAGCTTGGCTCAAGCTGGCTCAACTTGCTGCTTCACTAGAGCCTCATGTTCGACAAATTCTTGAATGACTATCTTGGTGGCAGGTCTTTCCAAGCATTGTTCCACTATGGTGACCACTTGTTCCATCTTTGCACCTTGTCCCTCAATCTCCTCAAAAAGTGTGCATGCTTCATCTTGTACTGAATGGAGTCTCTAAGTCACTTCCATGACATTACTCTGGATGGCATGGACCTGCTGATGAAATACGTGATGTTCTTGTGACCTTTTCATCTTCTCAACCACTGACAGTATCTTCAACTGTGCTTGCACTGTAGCTGCTTGATGCTTTGCTTCGTGGAGTTGTGACTCCAATGTCCTTAGTTATGGATCCTCTGCAAGGTGCTCATAATTATGTGCACTTCTATTGCTTAATTTCTTGCATTCTAAGGCCAATGCCTTCATTCTTTCAACTGCGCTCCGAGCATTTTCTTCCCTCTGATCTTGCACTTCCTGCGGAGTGCTTGTCACTGCTTGCAATTCCAATTCTGCTACTCTTACTTGGAGTTGTTGAATGGCTTCAGCAAGCTTCCCTACTTGGTTCTCAGTTGTTTCCTCTTGCATCTATCCTAGGCCCGGCACAGAGCGAAGTGCTCTAGTGACTGCTTCTTTAACTCCAATCTTCTCTACAAGAAACTGTTCTTTTTCCTTCTGAATCTGTGCTTTATCCTCTACAAACTTCACCTGGAGTTCATCTTTTTCTTGCTGTGCAATCTAACATTGCTCTAAGGCTTCCTCCTTTGCTTGCTTTAATGTCTCTATGGCCTACTCCTTCTCCTCCTGGACCCGATGAAGGAAAGCCTCGGTCGAATCTGCTAATCTGCGTAGCTGGGCAGGCTCATCTCCTACTTCTATGCCCCCTGATGACAATGGTGCAGTAGACACTGCGCAACTCAAATAAAGAGCCCGTTGTACCCCTTTGATCTTCGCCTCGATCATGTCAAACATTGTCTCATGCTTGGCTTCACTTCGCTACAAAATGTCCTTTGAGGTATCTGATACACGGCGATGATGAGGTCAATATCATCCACCATGAGCACATTCTGTAATGGAGGTTTATTGGCTCATGACTTCTTTCGCGCTGAGGGTTTCTTTGGGAAAAACTTTATTTTCTTCAACATCTCGGCCTCTATAAGGGGATCTTTAGGCGGTATCACTTTGCCCTGTTTTTTCTTGTATTCTTCCCCTTTGTCCTCTTTTTGGTCTACTTTGTCATCTCCTCCTCCTCTAGGTGACTTCAATGCAGTTTCCTCATGCGTTGTTTATTTCCTGCACCTCTTCCTTATTTTTCTTCTTACTGCTACTAGCTCCGTCATACTCTTCTCGAGTGACTACAAGACTTCCGATGAGGTCAGGGTTGGAGAGTTTTGTCTGTTCAACTGGTACAATGAATTTTACAGGCCATCCCTTGGTTATTTCCTCCATATCTTCCACGGTGAGTTTGTAATAGGACTGGATCTCTTCCTTGTGTTCGTCTTCGCGCACAGTGATGTAAATGAAATGCTTGTCTACGTGGAACTTAGCTATTGGCCTAAACCTATGAAGTGTATTCGGTGTCATGCGAGGGAAGGATTCAATGGCTCTCTTCAGCTACAAGTAGTAAGTGTGGAACACCGCATTGGAGTGCCATTGCTTCACCATGTCGATCGAATACTAGAGGGTAGTGAACCTCACAGCCAATGGTTTGGACGGCTCAAATTCTGGGAAGGTTGCTCCTGTTGGCATCTCCCGAGTGATAAAGGCAACGAGGATCAACAACCAATCAAAGTGAAACTCGTAGCCTTGGTCCTGTGCTTCTCGGAAATCCTGCTCCAACTACTTGACGAGGTAGATCGCCCAGTTCATTTGCAACCCTTCAACGCACTTTCCTGTGAGGGAAACAATGAACCCTGTGACCTGTGTTGGTCTGTTCTTCCTGACGAGCTTACCAGTGATCAACTGGAAAGCTAAGCGCACTATGCCATTTGGATGGAGGCTACCTTGTAGCCACACTTCCCTTTCTCGACATCGCCATAGGTGTCTTTTATTCGTTGTGCCAGGGTGCAATCTGCAACCTTCCCTGGGTAAAAATCCTAAGGGTCTGGTCCTTGCATGCTCAATCCAATGATTCATTGGATCAACATCGGATCTATAGTGATGTGTCGATCCAACAACAGGTAACCACCATGGAAGCACAACAAGAGGATTTTAACGCCTGTGTTAACCTCTTGATGTCTATCGAAGTGTGGTATCTTCATCACATTAAGGATTGTTTATCTTGCAATGTCCATGGTCCACGGCTGAGGGATTATCCTCGAATTCTTCCCCGTTGTCTTGGTCAAGTACTTGTGTGGTGCAAGCATGCCATAGTTCTTGCGGTCTCCTAAGTTGAATTCACTGATCTTCAGCATCAGAATCTGTCATAAATGTGGTCCAACTACGCGTATCCCCTTCGGGAGGTACGCAATGATCAGTGTATAGTGAAGTCCCTCGGAATGTTGTCACGACTAACTGTGCCAGCCAGAAGAGGATTATAGTCAGGCAGGACCGATGGGATGAGCTTCATGTTTGCCAATTCGTCTCAATGTTTTCTTTGTTTCTCTGTCGCGGTTCGGGATGGCCCAGATCGACGTCCAGTCGATGGGGATGCTTGCACTCCTCTCGTCGATGAGGCCCGTACTCCTGCGGACAATACCTTCTCAACCATGAGATCTATTAGGATTTCTTTGATGGATTTATCTATTGCGCTAAGGTCACTTGACATACATGCTCAAGATCATATATATCTAGTAGGTGGACAATCACTCAAGGTAAGGAGAACAGGTGGTGAGGTCTCAATAAGCACTACGCGAAAGCAATTGGTTATTTGTGGGCTCGGATAATCACAATTGGAAAAAGTGTCCCCAATAAGACATTCGACGGGTTAAATAGCTAACATCGTAATAGACTCCTCCAATGGGCAGGAATGCCTCAGTCAATACAATTCCATTCGTTATGGGGCAGTCCCAATGGTCCAATGGTGAACGTTCCGGAAATAACTGTGTTTCTAGCCGTTTTGGAGCATCGTTCTAACGGTCAGGACACCTCCAACGGTCATATTGCTTCATCGTGGCGAAGTGCCAATCTGCGTTGTTTTGCTATTCCGGCGAGGTTCAAGTTCTACAAACCTTCCTTCTGCGAAGTCCTCTCTGGAACCTCCTGCAATTTTTCTAGCTTTGTTTTCTTCTTACCGAGCTTTCTTGCTTTCTTCCCTGTGATCTGCATCTCTAGATTCCTCTTTCCATTCTTGTTTTTATCTTCTCTTAGTATAGTAGCTTTGCATTTTTGAGGATATTTCACAAGGTTCGAGGATAATACTTCGTCTCTTACTGTCTCTGGAGTAGGTTCTCTACTCTCCTGCATGGATAGGTTCTTTAAGACTTGTTGTGTTCTTTCAACTTCAACGGCCAAGTCTCTGGCCCTCAATTGCTTTGACTTGTCCTCTTGTTCTTATATTAGTCTCGCTATTTTCCTAGCCATGAAATCCCTTAATTCTTGCTTTTTCTGTTCTATGGATACCTCTTCTTCTTTCCTTTGGATCTGATCTCTCTCGATCCAAGTCTTTCCTAACAAAAGTGCAAAAGGAGCGTTGTTCTCAACAAACTTAATGACCTCGAATTTTTCTTCTGTCGATGCTCCATGAGAAACCATAGGTACATGGGCAAGTCTTCCACATAGGGTTATCATTTTTCCTTTAAAAAATCTTATTCCTCCCAATGAAGGAACCATCGCAGGCTTTCCTAAGATTTCCCAAGTACTTTTTTTCATGATGTTCACCTGTGTTTCTGCGTCCAATACACAGTCTATGTCGAAGTCTCCTATTCTTTTTTCTATGCACTCTTTCTCTTTTAAGATCTCTGATAAACTGATGTCTCTGTGATCATTCAGTGTTTCTTTCATCTGCAATAATATAGTCTCGGATTGTTTCTGGTTCTTTAGTATATCCTTAGTTTCTTGACATTCTTCATGGTTTTCTTGTTTCATGTTCATCTTCTCAACTTTAGCAATCATTCTAGGGAAATCTAAAACTTCATGTCCAATAGCTTTATAACAAAGGAAAATAGGACCTTTGTCAGGGTATTCCTTAGCAAGATGTCCCAATCTTCTGCAACTATAACAAAGAGTCAATCCTCTCTTTCTCTTAAACGATCCCCAAACTTTCTTGTACTGCGCACTGGGTTCACAGTGATAGACCTGCAAAAAATTATTTCTAGGATCATGCATCCACTTGTTAGTCCAACAATTATTTCTATGCATAGGGATAACATATCTTTCATTATTTCTATCATATCTATTCATATCATATCTTCTTTCTTCTAGTTCTACCCTAGTTTTCAGACTAGGACAAAAACTATCAAGCATACCTAGATCCATTCTTTCGAAACAAAAAATTCCACTTATCTTTCTTTTATCAGAGCACAAAGCTTTAAGATCTTACCTCTTTTCTTCAAATCAGACTTCTCTTCTTAACAGATAGCTTCACAAGTCAAGTAGAGTACTGCGCACTAGAGAACCAGATCTACGCACAAATATTTCTCTTTTCTTCAGTTCCCAGCAATCACAGTTTAAGGTCCTGGCAACGGAACCATTTGTTGGCACAGGGGCAGACCCAGGGCTCAACAATGCACCAACAAAACCCTAACTACCAGCCCTTTCGACAACACCTGGGAAGCAGATGAAGTCTCACCCGAGGTAGAGGTAGGGAGGGTTGCAGGACTCAAGTGTCTACAACCTAGCTAGGACACAGATCTGTGATCACGATACTTAATAGAGCACTTATGTAATATCCCTAGGCTGAACCCAATTGTAATGTAAATGAAAATGTACTTAAGCTGGTGAGTTGTTTGATATCATTTTGTATGCACATTTCATGGCATAGTGCATGCTTGTATTGCACAGTAAAATGATGAAGTGTGCACATTCCTGGATACCACGTGCAACAACTTGAGTGTGTGCGATATTGAGGCTAGGGAGCCTTTTGTATATATGTTGTGTTTTATAGGCTGGTGAGCCAGCTATTATAATCTAGGATGCTTATGTTTTGATTAGTCTAGAGAGCCTAGATGTTAAAGGCCAATGCGCCTATTTTTATATATGTCTCATCATTAATATAAAATACATTGTTGCGCGCAGATTGACCACGATAAAAGAGTAAGGGGGACTTAACTCCACTAGTTAGAGAAAGGGAGGGGCCTAAAAGGTAAGGAAAAGGAGCTAAGCTAGGGAGCTTAAGCCAAAAAGGAATATAATATTAATATTTCTTAAATCATAAAGTATGGATAATTATTTTATCCTAAGTTCTAAAGTTGGGGACAAGTAGGCCAAAGTAGCTCCCAACATGACAAGTGTCAAGTTGGGGACATGCATACATATTGTTTGGATTTAGTTCATTTTCCCATCTTTTCCATCATTCTTCCCATCATTCCTTCCATCATTCAGCCATCCAGTCAATCATCCATGAGCATGCACACACCCATTGAGCTATCTTTCGTATCTTCATGACTGTACCTGAACTTGTATCCATAGCCATTTTGTGTTGGTGTATCTGGTTAGCTTGGGCATTGGACGGAAGAAGTGGGCTTTCAGGATTGTGGAATATTGAAGAGGCAAGTTTTCAGGCCCGTGAGCAATTCTCTAGTTGAGAGAATTGTTGGGAATTGATTTCCTGAAGGTGATAAACTGCAGCTACAGTGCTCTGAGACTTCATGTCCAGCCTGTTGCTGAAGCCCGGAAAGGAAGTGGGGCAGTCGAAGGACTGTTGAGCAGAGAAGGGGAACACTTCTTGGGTGGGACAATCATGTGGGGAATGAGGGACTGTAGGTTGTTAGTTTGATTTGGCACCTGAGATGGAGTATTTCCTGTTGTCTATGAGCCTTTAGTTTGGTTAGGAATCCCTTTACCCGGGTGGAGTTTAGTCCCAGCTCGGGGGTGACTCACTGTTTAGAGTGATGAACAGTGTGGTCTAAGGTTGGGAGGTTCGTGAAAGGTCTGCACGCAGTTGGTGACATTCTTATCAAGATAAGTTCCAATTGTGTGATAAATTTACATGCTACATTGTTATTTACGTGCTTATTTTTATGGGTTATCATATGTGTGGTTATAACTGTGTTTATTTTTATGGGTATTTATTGTATATTTTGCATGTATATGTTTACTGTTATTTCAATGTGAATATGTGCATTTACAGATGTATTTGGTTATTTACGTTTTATATATATGTTTCTGTAAGAGTTCTGTGTGTATATATTTTAATTGCATGCAGTGCAAAAAACAATTATGTGGCATAGCTCAGTTGGATACTAGGTATGTTACAGTATGTTCCGCAGAGAGAATGAAAGAATTCTCTGGCGTAGCATGGCCCGTCATGGATGGTCGTGGACGTTACAACTTAGCAGTTAATATTCATTAGTCTTTAACCCTTTATTCACATCGCAGGTAAAACCCGAATTACAGAACAACATAGTGTTCAACAACATCTAACACATCCAAGCACTTAGCACATAGAAATAGATCAGATCTAGCATTCATTCATATCATTAAGCACTAAGATACTCCATTAGATGTATCTACATACATACATATTACAACACTAAGCATAAATCACATCAATCACACATAGCAATCACAACACAAGATATACGTGGTTCACTCCCAGCGTGGGGCTACATCCAACAATTCTTCGTCTTCTTTATTATATTCTTTCAATATTCTTACTTGCACAAAGCCACAAAACCAAATTCGCATAGGAGAGGATATTTGTGCGCACCTCGCCCGATCCTCCTTCCCCGAGCTTGGCACAACACAGAGCCTTCTTACAATCACTTGCACTTAGCTCTGCAAGTTCTCAACACACAGTATGCACAAAGCATTCACAATCGTTTGCACTTAGCTCACTAGCTTACAACTAACTCATTCTTACATTGCCTAGCTACTAATTTATACATTACAAAAGCAGCCTAAACATGGGTAAGACCCAAGGGTCAACATCTCGTACCTGTTACATAAACCCTAAACCCAAAAATCCCACAAAAAGGGGCAAGATCCCATGATCTCCACTTCACCTGGGCGCTCCGTCTTTGACTAGCATGTCAAAGTCCCAAAATTGGTCAAACACGACCAAGGTTCACCAAAGCTTGGTCGAGGGACAACACGTTCAATGATTTGAAGCAGTGGTTGTGCTCAGCCCCAATACATTCACTACCAGACCTACAACAGCCCTTTGAGATCGAGACAGATGCTTCAGACTATGCCATGGGCATCGTTCTCACTCAGCACAGCCACCCCGTGGCCTATCATAGTGAGACATTATTAGATGTTGTCTGTAAGTACCCTACTTACTACAAAGAAATGTACTCCATTGTGCAAGCCTGCCACCAGTGGAGACATTACATTCTTGAGAAGGAGACAATCATCCGCATTGATCATAAGCCACTGCAGTTCATGTAGACACAAGGAAAATTATAGAATGACCGCCATCAAAATTGGTCCACATACTTACAACAACTCCACCTCAACATCAAGTATAAAATAGGAAGAACCAACTGCGTCATTGATTTCCTCAGTAGACCACCAGTCGTGACACTTACCACAGTGCTAGACTCTTGCGGCCATGAGACCTCTGGATGGCCCCAAATCTATGAGACAGACCCAGACTTCACCACCACCTACCAAATGTTGGGTGCAAACATAGTTGTCAATAATTTCCATCTTTAGGATGGGTTGTGTGTAGTATGGGCCATATTTGCGTTCCATCAAGTGAGGGAGCAAAGCTGATCTGGGAATCCCACTACAGTCGGGTGGCAGGACACAACTTGGCATTGAAAAAATAGTGACGATGCTATAAAAACATTTCTACTGGCCAAAACTTCGAGAGGAGGTTAACAAGTATATAAGGTCCTGCACTGCCTGCGCTATTGCAAAACCGACCACTAAGAAATAGGGCATGTACACCCCTCTTCCTACTCCTGACAGGCCATGGGAATCCATCTCAATGGACTACATGTCGGGCCTTTGGTCCACCAAGTGGGGAAATGACTATGTTTTTGTGGTTGTTGATCGCCTTTCTAAGATGGCGATTATGGTTGCTTGCAAGAAGAGCATCACAGCAGAAGCCACTGCCAAGATCTTCTTTGAATGAGTCTAGGTACGTTTTGGAATCCCACAAACCATTCTCTCATATCGGGACATTCAATTTCCTTGCACATTCTGGTCGAGCCTCTGGTCACTGCTAGACACCAAGCTCACCAAATACATGACCTTCCACCCCCAAACAAATGGCCAAACCGAGGTCGTAGATCGAATGATGGTGCATATCCTGCGCATGTATAATTCCAAGCACACTCGCACATGGGATGAGAGTCTTCCCTATGTCCAACATAGCTACAACCGAGCCCTACATAGCACAACCAGCCACAACCCCTTTCAACTGGGGTTGGGATTCCAACCATTGGGTCCCATAGATGTTTCACTTCCCCTTGCGGTCACCTTGGCCGACTCATCTCCTACTCCAATTGAAGTTGACAAATCAACACAGTTCATTGATTAGATCCAACACATCCATTAACAGGTTCAAGATATCCTACAGAATTCCAATGACAAGTACAAGCAGTGCCATGATCAACATCAGGTGCCACATAAGTTTCAAGTCGGCGACAAAGTTTGGTTGCACTTGCAAAAAGAATGCCTTACATGACCCCATCGGAAGCTTTTCCCACTCCATTATGGGCCATACACCATCTCCAAGGTTGTGGGGGATAATTCTTTTGAGCTCAACATTCCTCCTTACCTTGGCCTACACCCAGTGTTCAACGTGGACCTCCTTCGGCCTTATTTCCCACCGTTATTGAACACCTCAGATGTAGCAGAACAGTTGAAACCAATAGATCTCAACCCCGATTGCATACAATAGGCATCTAGTGATCAGATTATGGACACACAGACCAAGGGCACTCGACATCAAAGGATCCAGCTTTATCGAGTCATCAAAGCAGGGCGACTCCTGCACCAAGGCAAGTGGCTCACCCGGGGCCAAATTCAGCAGAAATTTCCTCATCTTATGAGGGAACTCAACACAATGGATACCATTGATTCCTATGGAGAGAGGATTGATCTAGGTGGATATCGATGGCCACCCACCTTTTCCAGCTGGATCAAAACAAATTTCTGGCAATTTTGGTAATTTACTATTTTTAGCAGTTTTTCAGGTCCTGAACTTTTAGAGTCGTTATGACGCCCTAAACAACGTTTTTTGGGGTGTGTAGTAAAAGAATAGATTCATCATGAAATTTTTTCCAACAATTGTAGTCCTTGGATAGATCTTTCCGACGGGCTATCATAAGCTTAAAAAAGAGATCGTATGCAAAAGTTATGACCCCGGGAAGTTGATGTACTGACTTACCCAAACAGGGCCCACATGACTTTTGGCGCTTCATCTCTTAGGGTTAGGTTTTTGGATGTCTAGGGTTTTTTACACTCCTTTTTATTGTAAATAGGCCATCAGAGCCTCCTTGTAATCATGCTCTTGTGAATGAGTGCAACCGTCACATATCTTCTCGGAGTAAGTCACCATTATTCCAGCAAGCTTGTTTTCTGCTGCATTTTACAGTTTCAGCTTATTTCCTTATTGAATAGAAAACTAGTTTTATTTTATCTCTGTTATTCTATGTTACACATCTATTAATAATCTGTAGTCATTTTGTTTTGCTCATAAAATCTATATCAATGGTATCAGAGCAGTCTGCTCCTTGTTGTCTTAATGCATGTCCCCAACGAGGTCAGAGTAAAAAGAATTGGGTCTCAAGCTTGTTTCTCTTGAGGACCAAATCTCTCGCTTGCCCAAGCGACCTCACATGGTAGGAGAAAAGAAAGATGATGGGACAAGAAATCTTTTCAAAATGTTGCTTGAGAAAGCCCTCACGCAATAGAGGAACGCAATGATGGATAGTTTCACGCAAATCCTTCGGTGACTACCAACAGGCGATGCATCTTCTTCGAGCGGAGGCATCGCCCCACTTCAAGGTACAAATAAACTTCGATATTCCTATATTTGAAGGTCCTATAGACACATATGGTGTAGAAAAATGGTTGAATCTACTAGAAGGGTATTTTTTTGTCCATAACTTTTCGAATAAAGAAAATATTACTTTTGCGCTCCTCAAAGTCGTTCCCCATGTCAAAAATTGGTGGGAAAATTTCTGTGAGCAAAAGGAAATAGAGGAACCCTCGTTATTTACATTCACGACCACCTAGGAATCCTTTAGGAATGTTATTAAGGAACAATACTACCATGTTGGAAGTTATGATGACTTGTATACCAAATGGACCACATTGTGGCAAGAAAGAGACCAAGCAATGCCAGAGTTCACAAATATCTTCCATACCTTGCGCACCAAGATGGGTGTCAAATATTTAGAGCGACATATGGTGCTCGAGTATCATGGTGCTCTGCATAGATACATCCAGATCAAAATGGAATTTCTTGACATCTTGTCCTTGGTCGCGGCCTACCGATATAGTGTCAAAATCGAGCAGAAGCTCAAACAAAAGACACGGCAATTTGGGCCCGGGAACCCCTCACAGCAAAAGCCAGGAAAGGGCAGCCCCAACCCATAGAACAAAGGACAGAGCAAAGATGGAAAGTATCAAGACAACCAATCCAAGCCACAAGAAAAGAAGGACACCGGAAAGACAAAGAAAGATACCGGGAAGTGGTGCGACTTCCATAAGAGCCCTTGGCATAACACTGTTGATTATCGCTCAAAGCAATTGTTGGTGGCCAAAATGAAAGCCTTTGAATTAGACGCAGGTTCTTACTCTGAGTCAGAACCAGAAAGGGGAAGATGGACCATTGACATGGAACCCAATGCCATCGTTGCTACCACCAAGCTCCAGCCTGATGAACCAGACAAGCCAGAAGAAGGAGAGTGACTCTTCCATTCACAGATGTGGGTAAAAGGCACCCCACTGCACTTCATCATTGATAGTGGTAGCCAGAAGAACCCCATATCGGAAGAGGTTTTCAAGCAGTTGGCCCTGCCGACAATGTCACACCCACAACCCTACACCATTGGATGGCTCTGCTAAGGAAGCGATCTTCGCGTCAGCCAACAGTGTCGATTGTCGTATGGCATCAAGCCCTTCAAAGATGAGGTATTGTGTGATGTTGATCCTCTCGAATTTTGTGATGTTCTTTTGGGACAACCTTATTTATTGAAACTTCATGTTGTATATGATTCTAAGCCTCGTAGTGTTATTATTACTTTGAACATGAAATTGCACAGGATACCCGAGGCAGACCCACCTAGTGTTATTTCCTTGATCTCTGCCAAGCAATGCAGGAAGTTCATCACTCAGACGGGGACGTTTGTCTTATTTGTGATTCACTCTCAGAATGAGTGAAAGATCGCAGCCACATCCAAGGTCTCTATAGTTGACCTCTCCACACAGTAGAAGCAAGTAGATAAGGTCGTCAAAGAATACTCGGATATCTTCTCCTCACCTACCGAAGTACCTCTGCACTATCAAGTCAAGCGCCCCATCGATCTGACCCCTGGCACACCGCTACCCAATGGTTCAGTCTATCACCGCTCTATGTCAGAGAATGAGGATATCAAGTGATAGATCCAAGAATTTCTCCACAAGGGGCACATCTGTCCCATCTCATCACCTTGTGGGAGCCCAATCTTGTTGGTACAGAAGAAAGATGGAACCTGGCGACTCTACATTGAGTAACAGGCCCTGAATAAAATCACAGTCAGGAACCGGTACCCAATTCCCTGAATCGATGACCTCCTTGATCAACTCATAGGGGAAAAATACTTCACTAAGATTGATCTTAAGTCTGAATACCACCAGGTCCCAATAGAACAGACATGTATGGAAGACCACCTTCAAGTCAAAGGAAGGCCTTTTTGAATGGTTGGTCACGCCCTTTGGTTTGACAAATGCTCTAGCCACTTTCATGAGGATGATGGATGATATCCTACAACCATTCACCAATACTTTTGTAGTGGTGTATCTGGATGACATTCTCATTTACATCAAGTCTTGGGCAGAACACTTGCAGCATATTCAACAGTTTATGCACACTCTGCAACAACACAAGCTATGCGCCAACTTGGAAAAATGCTCCTTCGGCATGGACAAGGTCCATTACCTGGGCTACATTGTTGATCGGCATGGTGTACATGTGGATCCGGCCAAGATCTAAATCATTTGTGACTGGCCAACCCCAACCACACTCACAGAGCTTTGGAGCTTCTTAGGCCTTGCCAATTTCTACCACAGGTTCATTTTTGGATTCTCCCATATTGCATGGGCCCTCAGTCAAATAACAAGGGGTGGTGGTAAGGAAAAAATTGTGTGGGACTGGTCCCAACAAAAAGCGTTCGATGATTTGAAGTAACACTTGTGCTTAGCCCCAGTACTTTCACTACCAAACCTGCAACAACACTTTGAGATCGAGATAGATGCTTCAGACTATGTCGTGGGCGTCGCTCTCACTCAGCACAGCCACCCTGTGGCCTATCATAGTGAGACACTAAACCCTACTTATGACAAATAAATGTACTCCATTGTGCAATCCTACCACCAATGGAGACATTATAGTCTTGGGAAGGAGACAGTCATCCACATTGATCATAAGCCACTGCAGTTCATGCAGACACAAGTCAAATTACAGAATGACCGCCATCAAAAGTGGTCCACATACTTACAGCAATTCCACCTCAACATCAAGTATAAAATAGAAAGCACCAACCGTGTTTTTGATTACCTCAGTAGACCACCAGTCGTGACACTCACCACGGTGATGGACTCTTATGGCCATGAGACATATGGATGGCCCCAACTCTATGAGACAATCTTGGACTTCGCCACCACCTACCAAATGTTGAGTGCAAACGCAGTTGTCGATAATTTCCATCTTAAGGATAGGTTGTTGTGTTGTCTTGGCAATAT
Source organism: Picea engelmannii (assembly GCA_009831015.1). Lineage (NCBI taxonomy): Eukaryota > Viridiplantae > Streptophyta > Pinopsida > Pinales > Pinaceae > Picea > Picea engelmannii. The sequence continues at coordinate 81,114 of ML809540.1, read as the reverse complement.
TTGCATTCCATCAAGTGAGAGAGTGAAGCTGATCTGGAAATCCCACTACAGTCGGGTGGCAGGACACTTCGATGTTGAAAATATAGTGGCGATGCTACAAAAACATTTCTACTGGCTGAAACTTCAACAAGAGGTCAGCAAGTATATCAGGTCTTGCACTGCCTGTGCTATTTCCAAACCGACCACTAAGAAACAGGTCTTGTACACCCCTCTTCCTACTCCTGACAGGCCATGGGAATCCATCTCAATGGACTACATGTTGGGCCTCTTGTCCACCAAACGGGGAAATCACTGTGTTTTTGTGGTTGTTGATCGCTTTTCTAAGATGACGATTATGGTTGCTTGCAAGAAGAGCATCACAGTAGAAGCCACTGCCAAGCTCTTCTTTGAACGAGTCTAAATACATTTTGGAATCCCACAAATCATTGTCTCAGATCGGGACAGTCGATTTCACAGCACATTCCGGTCAAGCCTCTGGTCACTGTTGGAGACCAAGCTCACCAAATCCATGACCTTCCACCCCTAAACAAATGGCCAAACCGAGTTCGTAAATCAAATGATGGTTCATATCCTGCGCATGTATAATTCCAAGCACCCTCGAACATGGGATGAGAGTCTTCCCTATGTCCAACATAGCTGCAATCGAGTGTTGCATATCTCAACCGGCCATAGCCCCTTTTAGTTGGGGTTGGGATTCCAACCATTGTATCCCATAGATGTTGCACTTCCCCTTGCTGTCACCTCGACCGACTCATCTCCTGCTCCAAATGAAGTTGAAAAATCCACCTGGTTCATTGAGCAAATCCAACACATACACCAATAGGTTTAGAATATCCTACAAAAGTCCAATGACAAGTACAAGCAACGCCATGATCAACATTGGGCGCCACATAAGTTTCAGGTGGGCGTCAAAGTTTGGTTGCACTTGCACAAAGAATGCTTTACATGACCCCATCGGAAGATTTTCTGACTCCGTTATGGGTCGTACACCATCACCAAGGCTGTGGGGGATAATGTTTTTGAGCTCAACATTCCTGCTTTCCTTGGTCTGCACCCAGTGTTCAACGTGGACCTCCTTCGACCTTATTTCCCACAATTTTTGGACATCTCAGACATAACAGAGCAACTGACACCAACATAGCTCAAGCCCGACTGCATACAACAGGCATCCAGTGATCATATTTTGGACACACAGATCAAGGGAACTCAACAGCAAAGGCTCCAGCTTTATCGAGTCGTCAAAGTAGGGCAGCTCCTGCACCTAGGCAAGTGGCTCACTAGGGACCAAATTCAATAGAAATGTCTTCATCTCATGGGGGAAATCAATGCAATGGAGACCAATACTTCCTACGGACGGAGTATTGATCCAGGTATATATCGTTGGCCACCCACCTTTTCCAGCAGGCTCAAAATAGCTTTCTGGCAATTTTGGTAATTTATTATTTTTAATAGTTTTTTGGGTCTTGAACTTCTGGAGCCGTTTAGAGGCCCTAAACGACGCTTTTTTGGGTATATAGCAATTGAAATATTTCAACATTGAATTTTTGTCAATAGTTTCACTCCTCGGATAGACATTTCCAATGGGCTATTGCACGCCTAAAACGAAGATCATATGCAAAAGTTACGACCCCGGGAAGTTGATGTACTGACTTACTCAAATGGGGCCCTCATGAATTTTGGCGCTTCATCTCCTAGGGTTAGGTTTTTGGATGTCTAGGGTTTTTGACACTCCTGTTTATTGTAAAAATTCCTTCAGATCCTCATTGTAATCATCTTCTTGCCAATGAGCACAGTTGTCACATCTCTTCTCAGAGATAAGCCGCCACCATTACAACAAGCTTGTTTTCCGCTGCATTTTACAGTTTCAGCTTATTTCCTTATTGAATAGAAAACCAGTTTTTTGCCAATGAGCGCAGTTGTCACATCTCTTCTCATAGATAAGCTGCCACCAATACAACAAGCTTGTTTTCCGCTGCATTTTACAGTTTCATCTTATTTCCTTATTGAATAGAAAACCAGTTTTATTGTATCTCTGATATTCTATGTTAAGCATCTGTTAATAATCTGTAGTCATTTTGTTCTAATCATAAAATATGAATTAGTGGTATCAGAGCGGTCAACTCCTTGTCATCTTAATGCATGTCCCCAATGAGGTCAGAGTACAAAGAATTGGGTCTCGAGTTTGTTTATCTTTAGAACCAAAGCTCTCGCACACCCAAGCAACCTCTCATGGCAGGAGAAAATAAAGATGACGTGACATGAGATCCTTTCAAAATGTTGTTTGATGAATCCCTCATGCAACAAAGGAACGAGATGATGGATAGTTTCGCACAATTCCTTTGGCGGCTACCAACAGGCGACACATCTTCTTCAAGCGGAGGCACCGCCCCATCCAAGGTACAAATAAACTTCGATATTCCTGTATTTGAAGGTCAGATAGACGCAGATGGTGTAGACAAGTGGTTGAATCTAATAGAAGGGTATTTTTCTATCCATAACTTTTAGAATAGAGAAAATATTACTTTTACGCTCCTCGAAGTCGTTCCCCATGTCAAAGATTGGTGGGAAACTTTATGTGAGCAAAAGGAAATAGAGGAACCCTCATTATTTACAGTCACAACCACCTGGGAATCCTTCAGGAATTCTATTAAGGAACAATACTACCCTGTTGGAAGTTATGATGACTTGTATACCAAATGGACCACACTGCGGCAAGAAAGAGACCAAGCAGTGCCAGAGTTCACAAATATCTTCCATACCTTGCGCACCAAGCTGGGTATCAAATATTCAGAGCGACATCTGATGCTCAAGTATCGTGGTGCTCTACATAGATACATTCGGACCGAAATGGAATTTCTAGACATCCCATCCTAGGGCATGGCCTACCGATATGTCATCAAAATCGAGCATAAGCTCAAACAAAAGACGTGACAATTTGGGCCTGGGAACCCCTAAAAGAAAAATCCATGAAAGGACAGCCCCAACCCATAGAACAAAGGACAGGGAAAAAATGGATATTATCAGGACAACCAGTCCAAGCCACAAGCAAAGAAGGACATCGGAAAGAGAAAGAAAGATACCAGGAAGTGGTGTGACTTCCATAAGAGCCCTTGGCATAACACTGTTGGCTGCTTCTCAAAGCAATCAATGGTGGTCGAAGTGAAAGCCTTTGAATCAGATGTCAATTCTGACTTTGAGTCAGAACCAGAAAGGGGAGGATGGATTATTGACGCGTAACCCAGTGCCATCGTTGCTACCACCAAGCTCCAACCTGATGAACCAGATGAGCCAGAAGAAGGAGAGCGCCTCTTCCATTCATAGATGTGGGTAAAAGGCACCCCGTCGCACTTCATCGTTGATAGCGGTAGCCAGAACAACCTCATCTCAGCAGAGGTTTTCAAGTGGCTAGCCCTGCCGCCAATGCCGCACCCATAACCCTACACCATTAAATGGCTCCACCAAGGAAGCGATCTCCACGTCAACCAACTGTGTTGACTGTCATATGACATCAAGCCCTTCAAAGACAGGGTATTGTGTGATGTTTCTCCTCTCGAAGTTGGTGATGTTATTTTGGGCCAACCTTATTTATGGAAACATCATGTTGTATATGAGTCTAGGCCTCGTAGTGTTCTTATTACTTTGAACAGGAAATTGTACAGGATACCCGACGCAGTCCCACCTAGTGTTATTTCCTCAATCTATTTCAAGAAGTGCAGGAAGGTCATCTCTCAGATGGGGAAGTTTGTCTTCTTCATGATTCTCTCTCAGAATGAGCAAAATATCGCAACCACATATAGGGTCTCTGTGACCGACCTCTCCACACAACAGAAGCAAGTAGATAAGGTCGTTAAAGAATACTTTGATATCTTCTCCTCACCTACCGGGGGTACCTAAGCACTGTCAGGTCAAGCACCCCATCGATATGACCCCCGGTGCATCGCTACCCAATGGGTCAATCTATCGTCGCTCTATGTTAGAGAATTAGGAGATCAAGAAACATATCCAAGAACTTCTCCACAAGGGGCACATCCGTCCCAGCTCATCACCTTGCGGGAGCCCAATTGTGCTGGTACAGAAAAAATATGGAACCTAGCGACTCTGCATTGATTATCGAGCCTTTAATAAAATCACAGTCAGAAACCAGTACCCAATTCCCCGAATCAAAGGCCTCCTTGATCAACTCAAGGGGGGAAAATACTTCAGTAAAATTGATCTGAAGTCTGGATACCACCAGGTCCCGATAGAACAAATAGATGTATGGAAGACCGCCTTCAAGTCAAAGGAAGGCCTTTTTGAATGGTTGTTCATGCCCCTTGGTTTGACAAATGCTCCAACCACTTTCATGAGGATGATGGAGGATATCCTATGACCATTCACCAATACTTTTGTAGTGGTGTATCTGGATGACATTCTCATTTTTAACAAGTCTTGGGAAGAAAATTTGCAGCATATTCAATAGGTTTTGCACACCCTGTGACAACACAAGCTATACGCCAACTTGGAAAAATGATCCTTCGACATGGACAAGGTCCATTACCTAGGCTACATTGTTGATCAACATGGCGTACATGTGGATCCAGCCAAGATCCAAGTCATCCATGACTGGCTAGCCCCAACCACACTCACTGAGATTCGGAGCTTCTTGGGCCTTGCTCATTTCTACCGCAGGTTCATGTTGGGATTCTCCCATATTGCATGGGCCCTTAGCCAAATAACCAGAGGTGGTGGTAAGGAAAAATTTGCGTGGGGCCGGTCCCAACAACAATCATTCGATGATTTGAAGCAGCGTTTGTGCTCAGCCCCGGTACTTTCACTACCAGACATGCAACAACCCTTTGAGATTGAGACAAATGCTTCAAACGATGTCATGGGCGTCGTTCTCACTTAGCACGACCACCATGTGGCCTATCATAGTGATATACTTTCAGATCTTGTCCATAAGTACCCTACTTATGACAAAAAAAAATGTACTCCATAGTGCAAGTTTGCCGCCAGTGGAGACATTACATTCTTGGGAAGGAGACAGTCATCCACACTAATCATAAGCCACTGCAGTTCATGCAGACACAAGGCAAATTATAGAATGACTGCCATAAAAATTAGTCCACATACTTACAACAATTCCACTTCAACATCAAGTATAAAACAGGAAGCACCAACCGCGTCGTTGATTACCTCAGTAGACCGCCAGTCACGGCACTCACTGTTATCACTGAAATTTCGTCTGCACATGGCGACAAGAACTCCACATCATCTGCACACAGCGACAAGAACTCTACATCATCAAAACAGCAATGAAGTCATTCATGGCACTGTTCACAGCATTCCAGAAGGGTCAGAAACT
>ML809540.1:23618-59575 GCA_009831015.1 Picea engelmannii | reverse complement strand
AAAATTCATTTCTCCTCAACCATGAGGATCCACGTGACGTGCCACATACCACCAGAAACAACATGATGTATACTATCCATTCATGGGTGTTGTATATGCATGTGCATTGTCCTTCATGTCCAAATACCTTTATCAATCTTGTGTTCCAAAACCCATGACTAGGGTTGACATCAATGACAACAACCAATCTTCCAACAAGTAGTAGATGGACACAAAGAACCAACAGTTCCGCAAACAGGTGAAAAAACAATTAAACAAATTCAAAATAATTTCAAAGCCACAAATGCACTTCTCAATGGTCTAAGTGAATCGGTATATACCAAAGTTGTACATTGTAAATCCATTAAAGAGATTTGGGACAAACTTCAAAATATTTATGAAGGAGATTCAAAAGTCAAAGCAACAAATCTTCAAACTTACAGAGGTCAATTCGAACAACTAAACATGAAGGAAGATTAAAATATTGCAACTTACTTCTTACGAGTCGATGAAATAGTGAATGAAATCATAGGATTGAGAGAAGAAATTGAAGAATTTGTAATTGTTCAAAAGGTACTAAGATCTCTTCCTATGAGATTTGATCCTAAGATACAAGCACTAGAAGAAAGAGCGGATCTAGACTCAATAAGCATGGACGGACTACATGGAATCTTCACAACATATGAAATGAGAATTGAACAGGAAAATCCAGATATAAAAGAAGCAGTTTTCAAAGCATCCAAAAGGTCAAAGAAAAAGGGAAAGCAAAAGGAACATAGCAGTAGCAGTGACTTCTCAGAAGATGATGAAGAAGAAGTAGCCAACTTTATCAGAAGATTGAACAAGGGAACCAACGTCAGGTATAAAGGTAAGCTTCCATTCATTTTTTTTAATTGTGATGGTATTGGTGATTTTGCTAACAAATGTCCTCATAATAAAAATAAGAAGAATGATGAAGATCACTCAAACAGTAAACAAACATATAAAGACAAAGTAACAAAAAAGAAAGCTTTCGAAAAAAACTTATGTACCAAAGAAGACATTTCCTCATCAGATGAAGATGAAATTAGTGACAGTGAGACAAAAAGAGTTTTATTCATGGCAATAGACGACTCTGATAAAGAAGAAACCGAAGAAGAATATGAAGAGGGAGAAGTTGACTACCGAGAAGAATTGTTGAGTGCCATAGAAGTTATAAGAAGAGAAAAGAAGAAAAATAAGAAGCTACAAGAATAACTAGACAAGAAAGAAGACACTCTGGAACTAGAACAAATGATCATGAAATTGAAGGTTCAAATAGAAGAAGATAAAAGAATTGAAGAAGCACTCAAAGAATAGTTAGAAGAAAGACACAAGATCATTGGAAATTTGGAAGCAGAGATTGTCACATTGAGAAATGATCTTCAAAAGAAAATTATGCAGAACAACTCAAAAGTTCTGGATGACATTATCACCAGTCAAGAGCCTTATCATGATAAGTCTGAACTTGGATACAATCAGACAGAAAATGGATCAAGTTCAAAAGCAACAAAACAAGAAACATACCCAAAACGTTATGCATAAACAATCAAAAAGAATAGGAAGACCTACACGGAAGATTACAGAGACACTCTTCCATGGAGAAGATTCAGATTTCAAAATCAATGATCAACAGAAACAAATAGGCCTCGGGAAGAAGAAGGATTCATAAAAGTAGCTTCTTTCAAAGGATCTTCAACTCCCAGGTATCAAACTATCTTTGTTTGTTTATGTTATGCATGCAATAATTTTGGACATAAAGTTGTAAATTGCAGATCCAATAAGAGGAACATAAACCACTTTGAAAGTCATACACAAAATGGTTATCTAAGAAGGCATATTGAAACATAGAGAAGAAGCTACAACATGTTTGAATCATTGAGCACTGAAGTGGAATGCTACAAGTGCAACAACTTTGGACACATGGCCAAAGATTGTAGAATGACAGTCCCTCATAAAGAACCACAACAGAACAACAACAGTCACAAACATGAACCTCAGAAGAGAACATGGATAAGAAAGCAAAATCAGTATAGCAATGAAGAATGCACACTCGATTTACAAGCTAAGAAGAATAAATATGGTTGGTATGTTGACAATGGTTGTTCAAAACACATGACAGGTGATAAAGACAAGTTTCTTACATTAAGAAAGGAAAGAGATGGATCAGTCTCCTTCGGAAATGATGATTTGACTAAAATCATTGGAAAAGGCACAGTCAAGATTGGAAACAAGAATACTAAGGCAAAAAATGTTACTAGTAGAAGATATGAAACATAATATTCTAAGTGTAAGTCAAATGCGTGACCAAGGTCATAAAATTACTTTTGATTCACAAAAGTGTGAGATAAGAAAAGAAGGTTCGGGAAAATTGATTGAAAAAACTGCAAGAACTTCAAGCAACATATATTTATTAAGTGAAATTGGAAATGAAAAGTGTTGTCTATGAAAGGAAGATGAAAGTTGCCTATGGAACAGAATAATGGGTGACATACACTTTGATAACCTTGTCAAAGTCAGCAAAAAGGAAGCAGTTAGAGAAATGCCCTAGATCATGAAACCAACCAACACTTTATGCAAGCATTGTCAACAACCAAGCAAACAAAGACCAGGTTCAAATCAAAGGAATATTCAACGACAAGACCACTGTAAATTGTGCATATTGATCTAGTTGAACCAACTACAACAAAGGGTTTAAAAGGTTAGAAATACTTTATGTTATTAGTTGATGATTATACAAGAATGATTGGAGTTTGCTTTCTCAAGAATAAGTCAGAAGCTTTTGAAAACTTCAAGGTCTACAAGGAGATGGTTGAAAATGAAATGGATTCAAAAATCAAATGTTCGAGATCTGATAATGGAGGAGAGTTCACTTCAAAGAAATTTATGGACTACTACAGCAAGCATAGAATAAAAAAGACAATTCTTCGTTGCTAGAACAACTAAAAAAAATGGAGTTGTTGAAAGAAAGAACATGACAATACAGGAAATGGCTCGAACAATGCTATTGGATTCCAAATTGATAGATATTTTTTGGACACATGCAGTGCATACAATAGTTCACATTCAAAACAGAATAATGTTGAGAAACAACAATGACAAAACTCCCTACGATCTATGGAAAGGAAGACCAACAAATGTGAAGCACGTCAAAGTATTTGAAAGCAAATGCTACATCAAAAGAGAAGATGGTTGAATGGGAAATTTTGACTCTCATGTGGACACAAGAGTACTTGTTGGTTACTCAATTACAAGGAAATCATACAAGTGTTACAATTTGAGGTTGAACAAAGTTGTGGAAATCATCAATGTAACAATTGATGAAACATGTGGACGAGAATTAAAGGAAGAAGAAAATGAATCAATGGAACAACTTTATAAATAATAAGTAGAAGATGAAGAGGATCAGACAGAAGTAGAAGAGAAAGTCCAGCAGATGCCTCCTAAGACACCTAGAAAATTAGTACAGAAAAATCATCCTTCAGATCAAATTATCGGAAACAAGGATGCAGGAGTTGAGACTAGAAGAAGAATCGGTTCACCAGAACAATTGCACCTAGCACTCTTATCTACGATTGAACCAAACAGTTTTGAAGAGGCCAGGAAGGATGAATTCTGGAACAAAGCCATGGATGAAGAATCAGATCAAATAGAGAAGAATGACACTTGGGAATTGGTTACAAGACCAAAGAATAAGAATGTGATTGGCACAAAGTGGGTTTTCTTAGATAAATTGAATGAAGATGGACATGTTACAAGGAACAAAGCCATATTGGTATGTAAAGGATACACACAGGTTGAAGGAGTCGAATTTAAAGAGACAATTGCCCCAGTTGTGAGAATAGAAGCAATTTGATTGCTCTTAGCGTATGCATGCTCCAAGAATATTAAAGTGTATCAGATGGACATGAAATCATCTTTTCTAAACGGGGAACTTGAAGAAAAAGTCTACATTGAACAACCGAAAGGATTTCAGTTGTCAAAGAATGCAAATTATGTGTGTAAATTGAAGAAGGCCTTGCATGGTCTAAAAAATGTTCCTAGAGCATGGTACTCTAGACTGGATAAATATCTACAACAAGCAGGGTGTAGAAAAGGAAGTGTGAACAACAACCTCTACATCAAGGTAACTCAAGATGGTATTTTATTAATTGAAGTTTATGTTGATGATATTATTTTTGGAAGTATCGATGACAGGTTAAGCCATGAATTTGCAAAGGATATGCATAATGAATTTGAAATGTCATTACTCAGAGAACTATCCTTTTTTTTGGGTCTTCAGATACATCAAAGCAACAAAGGAATTTTTATTTCTCAAACTAAGTATTTTAGAGAAATGTTAATGAGGCTCAGAATGGAAGATTGAAAACTCATTACCACTCCTATGCAAACCAGTTGCAAGTTCAGCAAAGATGATGATTCAAAGTCTACAGACTAGAGGCAATACAGGTCAATGATTGGTAGCTTACTATATGTGACAACATCCAGACCAGATGTAATGCAAGCAGTTGGACATGTGGCACGATTTCAAGCAGCACCAAAGAAATCACATGTCTTAGCAGTGAAAATGATCTTCGGATATCTCAAAGGAACAAAAGAGTTTGGATTATGGTATCCAAAATGAAATAATCTATCACTTATTGCATACACAGATGCATATTGGGCAGGTTGCATTGATGACCGATGAAGCACCAGTGGAGCAACGTTCTACTTGGGTGAGTGTTTAGTATCTTGGCTAAGCAAGAAATAATCATCAATATCCTTATCTACAATCGAAACAGAATATATTGCAGCAGCAGGATGTTGTACACAGGTTCCATGGATGAAACAAACTTTGACAGATATACAGGTTGAGTATGATGAGTCCATTCCAATCTCTTGTGATAATACAAGCGCCATCAGTATCTCAAAGAACCCGGTTATGCACTCCAAGATGAAGCACATTCCAATCAAGTATCACTTTCTACGGGAACAGGTTGCAGAGAAGAACATCGGAGTTGAATATGTGTGCACAAAAGAACAAGTGGTAGGCATCCTTACAAAACTACTTCCAAGGGAAGCCTTTGACTATCTTTTCCAGAGACTCGGAGTAATTTCTACTCTAAAATGAATGCTTTTGAATGCTTATCTTATATGTCTTAGATTTACACGAGGAAGCACCATAAAGAGGATAGTTCGGGTTGGGAGATCAGTTTCAGGAAGAGTTCAGTCAAGGGGATCAACCCCAGATGGAAAGATACATTTTCCATTGATGACAAAGGGGGAGAGATTTATCAGATGCAAAGGTAAATGCTTGGAGAAAGAGCACAGAGGCATGGTTCAGGGGGGGGCGATGGTCACAGCGGGAGCATGAGTGATATGACTTCAGTATTGCATCAAAGTGTTGTCATCAATGCCAAAGGGGGAGATTGTTGATTATTTGGGTTGGTTGTCATCGATGTCAACCCTTGAAGAAAGTCTGGTAGCACAAAGGTTTGGGTAATGGACCCAATTTTGTTTGATGTATAATGGTATGAGTTTTAATATATTTGAAGGTAAGACTATTCTATATGGATAGTACATGTAATTATATTTTCGATGGTATGTAGAACGTCACATAACTCCTCACAGTTAGAGATTTATGGCCATGTGAAGTTGAAGAACCCTCATGAGTCATATAGAAGCCCTAAAATGTCAAAGTAGTCAAAGTGGTTGCAAAGAAGAAATTATTTAAATAATAAAGTGAAGTGATGAGTGTACTATAAGTCAAAGTGGATACAAAAGAAATTATTTAAATAATAAAGTTAATGGAGAAATTACTAAGTGGACAAGTGGTTAGAAGTGGGTTAGCCCTAAAATAAAGAAAGTGGTTTAAGATGGTTAGAAGGTAACCCCTTGAGGAAGCTACATAAAAGTATAAATAAAAGGAAAGGGTCTCTTATTTAATCACACTTGAGCATATTGAATATCTACAAGTGATTGAGGTAACCAAAGGATATCTAAGGTGAATTTCAGAGGGAAGGTGAAGTAAAGAAGGCCAAAATTCAAGGGAGGATAAATTCTTTTGATGATGTTTTCTAAGGTATGTTATTTATAGGTCATCTCACCATTTTCGCAATAACGTTTTCTATAGAATGATTCAGACAGCGAAATCTAGAGGTCGTTGAGAAAACATATCCTAGTAGTTGTGATAAAAATTTCATCTTGTGGGTTGTTGTATTTTTGGAGTTACACTACGTGGAAAATAGGGTTTGTGGCTAGTCCTGAAACTAGTCTAAAACAAGTGTTTCAGGTAAAAACATCATAATTTCTTCATAATATATCCAAATTTAGTAAGACTAAATGTATTGGTTAGAGTACAGTCTGTATTATTTTGTGTACCATTTTCAGATCCATACAACAAATATTATGTGCGGGGCACGCTCTACAAGTTTGCTTTCTAGAATAAGTCGGAATTCAACAAGGTATGTCATTTTTGTTATAACTCCTTTTCTGAGAGGTTCCAAGTAGTGAAACCTGGAGGAATTGTATAAAAGAAACTGAAGAACATTGTGTATTATTTTCAGTTCTTTATTCATTACAGGTACATAGTTATGATTATTTCAAGTTAGGGTTGTTGACTAATCCAAAATTAGTCATGTGAGACTAGAGTAAAGTTTGATGAAAATGTTAGTATATTGTTGTTAAAGTTAAGGAAGGTTTGTAGGTATGTGATCATATACACCAGGTCTATTACAGAGTTACAAATCATATTTGGATGATGAAATTGATGAGGGCTTTTGGTTGAGGTACATGGTTGACACAAGTAGTTGATGAGTTGGCACATACATGAGGTGTATAGTTGATGATGTTGGTACATCTTGATGAGTCATAGTTTATGTGCATTTGATGCATGATTGGTACATATTTGGTACATGGTTGATGCGCTCATTGATGGTACAGGTTAGTGCATGGTTGATGCACTTGTTTATGGTAAAAGTTGATTACAGGTTGTTACAAGTTGTTTGGTGCAGGTTGATTGGTGCAGGTTTACACCAGTATATCTCACAGTGATAGTGTGACAGTGGTTTTGTCATTCTACTTCTACGACAGGGTAGTTTGACGAGGCAATGACAGGTAGTTGTAGCCACCTTATGGTTGTAGCCGAAGAACATAAGGGGTTGCAGCCTCCTTCTGGTTGTAGCCAGAGAATTGGGGAGTTGGAGCTTCCCTTAGGTTGTAGGCTGAGAAACTAGGGGGTTGGAGCCTCCTTCCAGTTGCAGCTGGAAAACAAAAGAAGTTGATGCTTCCAATGAATGTAATTTTTAAAGACATATAAGAAAAAACATTCTGCGGTTTTCTCCTGCTTTGGGTTTCCACATAAAAACACTGGTGTACTATGTATGTGTATGATTACTCATTTGTTCATTGTTTATTTACTCTGCAACTATTGGATGATAATGCTACATTGATATAAAACTTGCGTTTTATGGTTAAAAATGATTTGATTGCTCTATTACTGATTCATCCCCCCCTCTCGGTAATCCAACAAACATGATTGTGGTAGAATATTGAGTTACCTCCAAGAAAGAGGAAAATCTACCTTTAGTATCAATTATCAAGCCACTCTTAGTTTCAGATGAAGTTATTGCCGTGATGGAGTAGAGGAGCCACTCTCATAGTTCTATAGTTACAGTGAGAATGGGGCAGTCATTCTCAGTTTTAGAGAGAGCAGTTGTAGGTGCAAAGTCCCAGTCCAAGAAGGAACAGTTGTAGAGAGAGTAGAGGACATACTCTCAGGCAGTGAAATAGATAGTGCTTTGGGGAAAGCACATTGAGCGGACACATGATTGAGCAGATTGAGTTGCAGCTGAGCAAGTGTACCAGTTTGGTACAATTTGATGTGAAAAATTGGTTTGTTTATATATTTTACAAACATGAGGACAAATATGATTGTCCTCGACGTGTTCACCCTATTACGAGGTATCCGAAAGATACAATGGACTATGGACTCCGTTGTAATACGGATTGTGAAACTAGATCGCATGCTTGTGTAGATTCAGTTTGGGCCGGATGTTTTGAGATCAATCATGACCTCGTGATTCAACAGAAAAAAAATCTAGTATGACGCTTAGTACGACTGAGACAAAGAATATAGCTACATGTTTAGCCAAAGTGAAGCAGTGTGGCTTCAGAAATAACTGACAAGCTTGATCTCGAATCAAGAAGTAACTTGTATCTGGTGTGAAAGCGAGAGTTGTGTAAATTTATCCAAGTGTTCTATGATAAGTCCATGCATGTCGAGATCAAATACCATTATGTCTAGGACATGGTAGAGAAGGGAGCAGTGAAGCTCCAGTATATTTCTATTGACGAACAGTTAGAAAATATGTTGACCAAGCCTCTGTCAGGGACAAGCTTGAAGTGGTCCAGATAGATTTCTCCAGTAGTGAGAAGTAATGTTTTTATCTAGTAGTGAGAATTGATGCGTTCCCCAATAGCGGGAGTGATGTGATCCCTAGTAGTGGGAGCTACCCCAACGCAGGTTGGTATGCTACTCCAACTCAGGTTGGTATCTTACCCCAACGAAGGTTGGTATGCTACTCCAACGCAGGTTCGTATGTTACCCCAACACAGGTTGTTATGCTACTCCAATGTAGGCAAGTATATTACCCCAACGCAGGTTGGTGATCCAGGGGATCAAATTTTGCTCAAAAATCAAAGTGCTCAGAATCACTTCAAAACGGACATGTGCGTAGGCCTCATCGTTATGAACACAACAAAACTTGAACGGGCTAAAACAAACATCGTATGGGCAAGATATCACGTTCTATTCGTTTTGCCAAACATGCAAAATTTTGTTGACTGTGTAGTCGGTACAATCCGTACAGTGTTGACATGGAAGTTGATCATATAGGTCATATGACCGTATAGTGACATGGCAGAGGAGTGGCATGTTGACTGGGCAGGTGTGGCAGACATGGTCGAATCATAGTTTGACACGTGTCTTCTGGTGGGTGGATGTAATGGTGCCACGTGGCCGAGTCGTGGGCTGCCACGTGGCACCCCTCCATAGGTTGGCAGTGGTAAAATTTTATGGGACTCCACAGAAGTCAAATTCGTGACCTCCGGGCATGGGGGAAGAGTCTTGGCAAGGTCAAGTTACCAACCCGCCCATAGTAGTTCTTAACAAGTATGGTGTTATTTAATTATTTAAGCTTACCATAATTTTTTTTCCGCGGAGTAAAGGGTCGGGGCCTAGCCCTAGCCCTCCGACGCACATTGCATAGAACCACTACCATACAACCTTACACTATATGTTGGGTGCGAAGTTTGGTAGTATGGTTGTTACATGGGATTTGATTGGCATGCGGTTTTTAAGTTTGAATGGAGTCAGCCCCCAACGCATAGCCCACGGTTCTCCAAGTACCACATGACCTTACCACAATGTGCGGAGCTAGCAACGGATTCCGAGACCAATGTGAAAATTTAGGTCGGTGCCCAGCCACATGGGGGGCCACGCGACCATGTCCTCCGCCCGTATAGGTGCCTAGTCCGCTAACTGTTCGACAATTTGCCTCAATTTGCGGGATGCGTACGTGTACTGGGTTTTAGGCCCAAAAACGTTGTGGGAGTCGGGTTAGATTTTCACAGGTGCATTTTGTCGAGCAGGTACAACAAGCTTGAAGGGGAAAACTTCCAGGAGGTGTAACTTCTTCATTTTTTGGCCAAACCAGGTGCTGAAAAAGCCTAGCTAGGGGTTTTTGGATGTTTTGAAGCCATTAAAGCCAACCATTTTGAATTTTGAGAACTATAAGAGCAGTTTTTAAGCATAATGAAATTGATCCAAGGGAAGTTGGACCAAGAGATGTAGCCCAAGAGAGGGGTGAACTCCTTTATCATTTGTTGTGTTATGTGTTCATTATTGATGGTTTTTATCAGTCTGATATGCTACTTTTGTTTAAGTAAAACTCACTAAATTTATGTGTTAGTAACTTGATCCAATTACCCAAACACATGCCATTTTACACTTGCAATTTTAAGAGATAAGTCTTCTTCATTTTTAAGATCTATTGGAAACATATTCATTCCATTTTCAGATCAGTTGGTATCAGAGCTTTGGTTCTTGCGAAATCAGCAGCAGCAGGTGGTCTTGCGAAGCAGCGAATAGGATAAACGAGGATGATTTTGCTGACTTTCATGAGGTAAATATTTACTGGTTTAGTTTGTTGTAATAAGGCTCGATTCGATTCAACGCTAATCAATTTTACTATGCAGGTTCTCTCCTTGCGATTCGCCATCATGACTCTATTCCTTCTTGGCTCAACTCTCTTTTTCTTCTTTATGCTTGGTCTTTCTATTGTATGTTCCATCTAGAAGGGCTAAAGACCATGTACCTAGCCCTCATCTACGCAGGGACTTGAAGATTTTGGTTGATTTATGATGTTGTATGGGAGTTTTTCAATGGAAACTAGCTATTTATCACCCTGTACATCTCTCTGATTTTTTTTCTTTAAATTCCTTAATTTTCTTCAACTTCATTTTACATTTTGATTTCAGAATAAAAAAATAAAAAAAAGATATATAAATCCTAAAAAACAAATGAATTATATTTACATGGTAAACAATCATGTTCATAATGTTTATTTACTATCTAACTATGTACATAAACTTGGTTTTTTTGTTTTTTATTTTTATTTTTATTACATCCAAAACTTTAAAAGGAAAACAAACACATTCATAAATACTTTATATGTAATTATGCTTCACTCATTAAACATTCTAATAAAACCTTTTGTTTTTTTTTATTATTTTTATTTTTACTACATCCTAACTTCTAAAAGAAATAAAAAGGTTACAGGTTATTATTCAAACTAGTGTTATGTGATAAGTTTACTTTTGTTAAAATACTTTAATCTAATATAGTTTGTTTAACTTTCCTAGCTTTTACTTAGCTTTTCTTAATTTACTTTTTGCTAAAATAAAACAAAACAAAAATAAAAACATTGCCTTTTACTTCTATCATTTTTCTTCCCTTTATTAATTTTAATTTTATTTTTCCAATTGTATAAAACCTCACTTACAAATAATTGAATCATAAAATTTGGTATTAAATTATAAATCAAATAAAAATTAAATATTGCAAAAAGAAAAATTGCAGGACAAAGGGATCTATGCTTGAACCCGAGGTTAGAAGAAAATTTGCTTAAAGTTCAATGTGCATTCTTGTATGGGGCTTTAAGCCTAGGGTGGAATTCCCGCCTCTTCTCTCCTAGCCCCGCGGGAGGTTAAAAATGTTGATGCTTGAGACTCCCTAGTCTTTTGGCGTCAACACACTCCGTGGAAAATAGGGTTTGTGGCTAGTCCTGAAACTAGTCTAAAACAGGTGTTTCAGGTAAAAACGTCACAACTTCTTCATAACATATCCAAATTCAGTAAGACCAGATGTATTGGTTAGAGTACAGTCTATAGTATTTTGTGTACCATTTTCATATACATACAACAAACATTCTATATGCAGGGAACGCTCTACAAGTTCGCTCTCTAGAATAAGCCGAAATTCAACAAGGTATGTCATTTTTGTTATAATTCCTTTTCTTAGAGGTTCCAAGTAGTGAAACCTGGAGGAATTGCATAAAAGACACTAAAGAAAATTGTGTACTATTTTCATATATTTATTCATTACAGGTACATAGTTATGATTATTTCAAGTTAAGGTTGTTGACTAATCCAAAATTAGTCATGTGAGACTAAAGTAAAGTTTGATGAAAATGTTAGTCTCTTGTTGTTAAAGTTAAGGAATGTTTGCAGGTATGTGATCATATCCACCAGGTCTATTACAGAGTTACAAATCAGATTTGGATGATGAAATTGATGAGGGCTTTTGGTTGAAGTACATGTTGGATACATGGTTGAGACAAGTAGTTGATGAGTTGGAACATATATGAGGTGTATAGTTGATGATGTTGGTACATCTTGATGAGTCATAGTTTATGTGTATTTGATGCATGATTGGTACATATTTGGTGCATGGTTGATGCACTCGTTGATGGTACATGTTGTTGCATGGTTGATGCACTTGTTTATGGTACAGGTTGTTTGGTACAAGTTGTTATAGGTTGTTTAGTGTAGGTTGTTTGGTACAGGTTTACAACAGTGTATCTCACAGTGATAGTGTGACAGTGGTTCCATCAATATACTTCTACGACATGGCAGTTGGACGGGGCAATGAAAGGTGGTTGTAGCCACCTTCCGATTGTAGCCAGAGAACATAGAGGCTTGTAGCCTCCTTCTGGTTGTAGTCAGAGAATTGGGGAGTTGGAGCTTCCCTCAGGTTGTAGCCTGAGAAACTAGGGGGTTGAAGTCTCCTTCCAATTGCAGTTGGAAAACAAAGGAATTTGGTGCTTCCAATGAATGTAATTCTTAAAGACATATAAGAAAAAACATTTTTTGGTTTTCTCCCGCTTTGGGTTTCCACGTAAAAACACCAATGTACTATGTATGTGTATGATTGTTCATTTGTTCATTGTTTATTTACTCTGCAACTATTGGATGATAATGTTACATTGATATAACACTTGCATTTTATGGTTAAAAATTATTAGATTGTCCAATTATTGATTCACCCCCCTCTTAGTAATCCAACAATTGGTATCAGAGCAAGTTCCTTCAGAAATCAATTTAACCACTAAAAGGTAGATCATGGAGTATAAAAATGGAATACCACAGTTTGATGGACATAAGTATGCATTATGGAGCAGAAGAATGAAAACATACATACAAGCACAGAGATTTGATATTTGGCAATCAGTAGTAGATGGATACAAAGAACCAACAGTTCCGCCAACAAGTGAAAAAGCAATGAAACTCAATCAAAATAATTCCAAAGCCACAAATGCACTTCTGAATCATCTTGGTGAATCAGTATATACCAAATTTGTACATTGTAAATCCACTAAAGAGATTTGGGACAAACTTCAAAATATTTATGAAGGAGATTCAAAAGTCAAAGCAGCAAAGCTTCAAACTTATAGAGGTCAATTCGAACAACTAAAGATGAAGGAAGATGTGAATATTGCAACTTACTTCTTACGATGAAACAGTGACTGAAATCATAGGATTGGGAGAAGAAATTGAAGAATTTGTAATTGTTCAAAAGGTACTAAGATCTCTTCCTATGAGATTTGATCTTAAGATATAGGCACTAGAAGAAAGAGTAGATCTAGATTCAATAAGCATAGACGAACTACATGGAATCTTCACATCATATGAAATGAGAACTGAACAATAAAATCTAGATATAAAATAAGCAGTTTTCAAAGCATCCAAAAGGTCAAAGCAAAAGGGAAAGAAAAAGGAACATAGCAGCAGCAGCGACTTCTCAGAAGATGATGAAGAAGAAGTGGCCAACTTTGTCAGAAGATTGAACAAGGGAACCAACGTCGGGTATAAAGGTAAGCTTCCATTGATTTGTTTTAATTGTGATGTATTGGTCACTTTGCTAACAAATGTCATAATAATAACAATAAGAGGAATGATGAAGATCACTCAAATAGTAAACAAACATATAAAGGCAAAATAACCAAAAAGAAAACTTTCAAAAACAACTTATGCACGAAAGAAGACATCTCCTCATCAGATGAAGATGAAGTTAGTGTCAGTGAGACAAAAAGAGTTATATTCATGGAAATAGAAGACTCTGATAAAGAAGACACCGAAAAAGAATATGAAGAGGGAGAAGTTGACTACCGAGAATAATTGTTGAGTGCCATAGAAGTTATAAGAAGATAAAAGAAGAAAAATAAGAAGCTACAAGCAGAACTAGACAAGAAAGAAGACACTCAGGAACTAGAACAAATGATCACGAAATTGAAGGTTCAAATAGAAGAAGATAAAGGAATTGAAGAAGCACTTAAAGAACAGTTGGAAGAAAGAGACAAGATCATTGGAAATTTGGAAGCATATATTGTCACATTGAGAAAGGATATTCAAAAGAAAAATATGCAGAACAACTCAAAAGTTTTGGATGACATTATCAGCAGTCAAAAGCCTTATCATGACAAGTCCAGACTTGGATACAATCAGACAGAAAATGGATCAAGCTCAAAAGCAACAGAACAAGAAATATACCCAAAAGGTTATGCATAAACAATCAAAGAGAATAGGAAGATTACAAGGACATGCTTCCATGGAGAAGATTCAGATTTCAGAATCAACGATCGACAGAAACAAACAGGCCCTGGGAAGAAAAAGATTCATAAAAGTAACTCCTTTAAGAGGATCTTCAACTCCCAGGTATCAAACTAAGTTTTTTTGTTTATGTTATGCATGCAATAATTTTGGACATAAAGTTGTAAATTGCAGAACTAATAGGAGTAACATAAACCACTTTGAAAGTCATACACAAAATGGTTATCCAAGAAGGCGTATTGAAACACAGAGAAGAGGCTACAACATGTTTGAATCATTGAGCACTAAAGTGGAATGCTACAAGTGCAACAACTTTGGACACATGGCCAAACATTGTAGAATGACAGTCCCTCCTAGAGAACCATAACAAAACAACAACAATCACAAACATGAACATCAAAAGAGAACATGGATAAGAAAGCAGAATCAATATAGCAATGAAGAATGCACACTCGCTCTACAAGCTAAGAAGAAGAAACGCAGTTGGTGTGTTGACAATGGTTGTTCAAAACACATGAAAGGTGATAAAGACAAGTTTCTTACATTAAGAAAGGAAAGAGATGGATCAGTCTCCTTCGGAAATGATGTTTCGGCTAAAATCATTAGAAACAAGAATACCAAGGCAAAAAATGTTACTAGTATAAGATATGAAACATAATCTTCTAAGTGTAAGTCAAATGTGTGACCAAGGTCATAAAATTACTTTCAATTCACAGAAGTGCGAGATAAAAAAGAATGTTCAAGAAAATTGATTGCAACAACTACAAGAACTTCAAGCAACATATATGTGTTAAGTGAAATTGGAAATGAAAAGTGTTGTCTAGGAAAGGAAGATGAAAGTTGCCTATGGCACAGAAGAATGGGTGACATACACTTTGATAACTTTGTCAAAGTCAGCAAAAATGAAGCATTTAGAGAAATGTCCCATATCACGAAACCAACCAACACTTTATGCAAGCATTGTCAACAAGGAAAACAAACAAAGACCGGATTCAAATCAAATGAATATTCAACGACAAGACCACTGGAAATTGTGCATACTGATCTAGTTTGGCCAACTACAACAAAGGGTTTAAAAGGTCAGAAATACTTTATGTTATTAGTTGATGATTATACAAGAATGACTAGAGTTTGCTTTCTCAAAAATAAGTCAGAAGCTTTTGAAAACTTCAAGGTCTATAAGGAGATGGTTGAAAATGAAATGGATTCAAAAATCAAATGTTTGAGATTTGATAATGGAGGAGAGTTCACTTCAAAGGAATTTATGGACTACTATAGTAGGCATAGAATAAAAAGGCAATTCTTAGTTGCTAGGACAACTCAAAAAAATTGAGTTGTTGAAAGAAAGAACAGGATAGTACAAGAAATGTCTTGAACAATGCTAATGGATTCCAAATTGACAGATATTTTCTGGACACATGAAGTGCATACAACAGTTCAAAATCAAAACAGAGTAATGATGAGAAACAACAATGACAAAACTCCCTACGAGCTATGGAAATGAAGACCAACAAATGTGAATCACTTCAGAGTATTTGGAAGCAAATGCTACATCAAAAGAGAAGATGGCAGAATGGGAAAGCTTGACTCTCATGTGAACAAAGGAGTACTTGTTGGTTACTCAAATATAAGGAAAGCATACAAGTGTTACAATCTAAGGTTGAACAAAGTTGTGGAAAGCATCAATGTAACAATTGATGAAACAAATGGACAAGAATTAAAGGAAGAAGAAAATGAATCAATGGAACAACTTTACGAAGAAGAAGCAGATGATGAAGAAGAAGGAGAAGGAGAAGATGAAGAGGATCAGACAGAAGTAGAAGAGCAAGTTCAACAAATGTCTCCAAATACACCTAGAAAACGAGTACAGAAGAATCATCCTTCAAATCAAATTATCGGAAACACAGATGGAGGAGTTGAGACTAGAATAAGAATCCATTCACAAGAACAATTGCACCTAGCACTCTTATCTATGATTGAACCAAACAGTTTTGAAGAGGCCAGCAAGGATGAATTCTGGAACAAGGCCATGGATGAAGAATCAGATCAAATAGAGAAGAATGACACTTGGGAATTGGTTCCAAGACCAAAGAATAAGAATGTGATTGGCACAAAGTGAGTTTTCATAAATAAATTGAATGAAGATGGACATGTTACAAGGAATAAAGCTAGATTGGTATGTAAAGGATACGCACATGTTGAAGGAATCGACTTTGAAGAGACATTTGTCCCAGTTGCGAGAATAGAAGCAATCTGATCGCTCGTAGATTATGCATGCTCCAAGAATATTAAAGTGTATCAGATGGACGTGAAATCATATTTTCTGAATGGGGAACTTGAAGAAGAAGTATGCATTGAAAAACCGAAAGGATTTCAGTTGTCAAAGAACGCAAATTATGTGTGTAAATTGAAGAAGGCCTTGTATGGTCTAAAACAAGCTCCTAGAGCATGGTACTCTAGACTGGATAAATATCTACAACAAGCAGGGTGTAGAAAAATAAGTGCATACAACAACCTCTGCATCAAGGTAACTCAAGATGGTATTTTATTAATTGAAGTTTATGTTGATGATATTATTTTTTGAAGTATTGATGATAGGTTAAGCCAGAAATTTGCAAAGGCTATGTAGAATGAATTTGAAATGTCATTACTCAGAGAACTATCCTTCTTTCTGGGTCTTCAGATACGTCAAAGAAACCAAGGAATTTTTATTTCTCAAACTAAGTATATCAAAGAAATGCTAATGAGGGTTGGAATGGAAGATTGAAAACCCATTATCACTCCTATGCAAACCAGTTGCAAGTTGAGAAAAGATGATAATTCAAAGTCTACAGGCTAGAGACAATACAGGTCAATGATTGGTAGCTTACTATATGTGACGACATCCAGACTAGATGTAATGCAGACATACGGACAAGTGGCACGATTTCAAACAACACTAAAGGAATCGTGCATGTCTTAGCAGTGAAAAGGATCTTCAGATATCTCAAAGGAACAAAAGAGTTTGGATTATGGTATCCAAAATGAAAGGATCTATCACTTATTGTCTACACGGATGCAAATTAGGCAGGTTGCATAGATGACCAACGAAGCACCAGTTGAGAAACGTTGTACTTAGGTGAGTGTTTAGTATATTGGCTAAGCAAGAAACAATTATCAATATCCTTATCTATAGCCGAAGCAGAATATATTGCAGCAGCGGGATGTTGTACACAGGTTCCATGGATGAAACAAACTTTGACAGATATACAGGTTGAGTATGATGAGTCCATTCCAATCCATCGTGACAATACAAGCGCCATCAGTATCTCAAATAACCCAGTGATGCACTCCAAGACGAAGCACATTCCAATCAAGTATCACTTTCTACGAGAATAGGTTGCAGAGAAGAACATCAGAGTTAAATATATGTGCACAAAAGAACAAGTGGCAGACATCCTTACAAAACCGCTTCCACGGGAAGCCTTTGAGTATCTTCGTCAGAGGCTCAGAGTAATTTCTACTTTAAAATGAATGCTTTTGAATGCTTATCTTATATGTCTTAGATTTACATGAGGAAGCACCATAAAGAGGAAAGTTCAGGTTGGGAGATCAGTTTTAGGAAGAATTCGGTCAGGGGGATCATCCCCAAATGGAAAGATACATTTTCTATTGATGACAAAGGGGAGAGATTTATCAGATGCAAAGGTAAATGCTTGGAGAAAGTGCATAGAGGCATGGTTCCAGGGGGAGCGATGGTCACGGGGGGAGCATGAGTGATATGAATTTGGTATTGCATCAGAGTGTTGTCATCAATGCCAAAGGGGGATATTGTTGATTATTTGGTTTGGTTGTCATCGATGTCAACCCTTGAAGAAAGTTCGGTAGCGATTTTTGGTAGCACAAAGGTTTGGGTAATGGACCCAATTTTGTTTGATGTATAATGGTAAGAGTTTTAATACAATTGAAGGTAAAACTATTCCAGATGGATAGTACATGTCATTCCATTTTCGATAGTATGTGGAACGTCACATAACTCCTCACGGTTAGAGAGTTATGGCCATGTGAAGTTGGAGAACCCTCATGAGTCATATAGAAGCCCTAAAATGTCAAAGTAGTCAAAGTGGTTGCAAAGAAGAAATTATTTAAATAATAAAGTGAAGTGATGAGTGTACTATAAGTCAAAGCAGATACAAAATAAATTATTTAAATAATAAATTTAATGGAGAAATTACTAAGTGGACAAGTGGTTAGAAGTAGGTTAGCCCTAAAATAAAGAAAGTGCTTTAACATGGTTAGAAGGTAACCCCTTGAGGAAGCTACATAAAAGTATAAATAAAAGGCAAGGTTCTCTCATTTAATCACACTTGAGCATATTGAATATCTACAAGTGAATGAGGTAACCAAAGGATATCTAAAGCGAATTTCAGAGGGAAGGTGAAGTAAAGAAGGCCGAAATTCAAGGGAGGATAAATTCTTTTGATGATGCTTTCTAAGGTATGTTATTTAAAGGTCATCTCACCATTTCACAATAAAAAAATTTATAGAATGATTCAGACCGCGAAATCTGGAGGTCGTTGAGAAAACATATCCTAGTAGTTGTGATAAACATTTCAGCTTGTGGGTCGTTTTATTTTTGGAGTTACACTTCGTGGAAAATAGGGTTTGTGGCTAGTCCCGAAACTAGTCTAAAACAGGTGTTTCGGGTAAAAACATCATAATTTCTTCATAACATATCCAAATTTAGTAAGACTAAATGTATTGGTTAGAGTACAGTCTGTATTATTTTTTGTACCATTTTCAGATCCATACAACAAATATTCCGTGTTGGGCACGCTCTACAAGTTCGCTCCCTAGAATAAGCTGAAATTCAACAAAGTATGTCATTTTTGCTATAACTCCTTTTCTGAGAGGTTCCAAGTAGTGAAATTTGGAGGAATTGTACAAAAGACATTGGAGAACATTGTGTATTATTTTCAAATCTTTATTCATTACAGGTACATAGTCATGATTATTTCAAGTTAGGGTTGTTGACTAATCCAAAATTAGTCACGTGAGACTAGAGTAAAGTTTGATGAAAATGTTAGTCTCTTGTTGTTAAAGTTAAGGAAGGTTTTTAGGTACGTGATCATATACACCAGGTCTATTACAGAGTTACAAATCATATTTGGATGATGAAATTGATGAGGTATTTTGGTTGAGGTACATGTTGGGAACATGGTTGAGACAAGTAATTGATGAGTTGGCACATACATCAGGTGTGATGTTGGTACATCTTGATGAGTCATAGTTTATGTGTATTTGATGAATGATTGGTATATATTTGGTGCATGGTTGATACACTCATTGATGGTACAGTTTGGTGAATTGTTGATGCATTTGTTTATGGTACAGGTTGATTACATGTTGTTTGGTACAAGTTGTTACAAGTTGTTTGGTGCATGTTGATTGGTACAAGTTTACAGCAGTATATCTCACAGTGATAGTGTGACAGTGGTTCCATCATTCTACTTCTACGATAGGGCGGTTTGATGGGGCAATGACAAGTAGTTGTAGCCACCTTACGGTTGTAGTCAGAGAACATAGGGGGTTGTAGCCTCCTTCTGGTTGTAGCCAAAGAATTGAGGAGTTGGAGATTCCCTCAGGTTGTAGCCTAAGAAACTAGGGGGTTGGAGCCTCCTTTCAATTGCAGATGGAAAACAAAGGAAGTTGGTGCTTCCAATGAATGTAATTCTTAAAGACATATAAGAAAAAGCATTTTGCGGATTTCTCCTGCTTTGGGTTTCCACGTAAAAACATTGGTGTACTGTGTATTTGTATGATTACTCATTTGTTCACTGTTTATTTACTCTACAACTATTGGATGATAATGCTACATTGATATAACATTTTCATTTTATGGTTAAAAATGATTAGATTGCTCTATTACTAATTCAACCTCGCCTCTTAGTAATCCAACAGACATGATTGCGGTAGAAGATTGAGTTACCTCCAAGAAAGAGGAAAATCTACCTTCAATATCAATTATCGAGCCACTCTTAGTTTCAAATGAAGCTATTGTCGTGATGGAGTAGAGGAGCCACTTTCATAGTTCAATAGTTAAAGTGAGAATGGGGCAGTCATTCTCAGTTTTAGAGAGAGCGGTTGTAGGTGCAAAGTCCCAATCCCAGAAGGAACAGTTGCAGAGAGAGTAGAGGACATACTCTCAGGCAGTGAGACAGACACTGCTTTGCGGAAAGCACATAGAGCGAACACATGATTGAGCAGATTGAGTTGTAATTGAACAAGTGTACCAGTTTGGTACAATTTGATGTGAAAATTTGGTTTGTTTATATATTTGACGAACACGAGGACAAATATATGTTTTGCAGTAAACACAATATATGATTGAGCTGAGACGTGTTCACCTTGTTACGAGGTGTCTGAAGGATACAATGGACTATGGACTCTGTTCTAATACAGATTGTGAGACTAGATTGCATGCTTGTGCAGATTCATTTTGGGTTGGATGTTTTGAGATCAATCATGACCTCGTGATTCAATAGAAAACAATCTAGTATGGCACTCAGTATGACTGAGACAAAGAATATAGCAACATGTTCAGCCAAAGTGAAGCAGTGTGGCTATAGAAATAACCGACAAGCTTGATCTCGAATTAAGAAGTAACTTGTATTTGGTGTGAAAGCGAGAGTTGTGTAAATTTATCCAAGTGTTCTATGATAAGTCCATGCATGTCGAGATCAAATACCATTATGTCCGAGACATGGTAGAGAAGGGAGCAGTGAAGCTCCAGTATATTGCTACTGACTAACAGGTAACAGATATGTTGACCGAGCCTATGTCAGGGACAAGCTTGAAGTGGTCTAGATAGATTTCTCCAGTAGTGAGAAGTAATGTTTTTTCTCCAGTAGTGAGAATTGATGTGTTCCCTAGTAGCAGGGAGTGATGTGATCCCTAGTAGTGGGAGCTACCCCAACGCAGCTTGGTATGCTACTCCAACTCAGGTTGGTATGCTACTCCAACGTAGGCTCATATGTTACCCCAGTACAAGTTGGTATGCTACTCCAACGCAGGCTGGTATATTACCCCAGTGTAGGTTGGTGATCCAGGGGATCTAATTTTGCTCAAAATTGCTGCAAAATAGACGTGTGCGTAGGCCTCATCGTTACGAACCCAATGCAACTTGAACGAGCTCAAACGGATGTCGTATGAGCAAGATATCACATTCTGTTTGTTTTGCCAAACCTACAAAATTTTGCTGACTATACAGTCTGTACAGTCCGTACAGTGTTGACATGGCAGTTAACAGTACAGGTCATACAACCATACAATTATGTGGCATAGGAGTGGCATGTTGACTGGGCAGGTATGGCAGACATGGTCAAATCATAGTTTGACACATGTCTTCTGGTGGGCGAATGTAATGGTGCCACATGGACCAATCGTGGGCTACCACATGGCACCCCTCCATAGGCTGGAAATGGTAAAATGTTATGGGACTCCACAGGAGTCAAACCCATGACCTTCCGGCATGGGGGAAGAGTCTTGGCAGGGTCGGGCTACCATCCCTCCCATAGTAGTTCTTAACAAGTATGGTGTTATTTAATTATTTAAGCTTACCATAATGTTTTTTCCGCAGAGTAAAGGGTTGGGGCCTAGCCCCATTCCTCTAACACACATTGCATACAACCGCTACCATATAACCTTACACTATACATTGGGCGTGAAGTTTGGTGGTATGGTTGTTACATGGGATTTGATTGGCACATGGTTTTTAAGTTTGAATGGAGTTAGCCCCCAACGTATAGCCCACGGTTCTCCAAGTAGCACATGATCTTACCATAGCGCGTTGACCTAGCAACGAATTCAGAGACCGATGCATAAATTCAGGTCAATAACCAGCCACGCGACCACGTCATCCGCCCTTATAAGCGCCTAGTCCACTAATTGTTCGACAGTTTGCCTCAATTTGCGGGATGCGCATGTGTGCTGGGTTTTAGGCCTAGAAATCTTGTGGGAGTCGGGTTAGATTTTCACAGGTGCATTTCGGCGAGAAGGTACAACAAGCTTGAAGGGGAAAACTTTCAGGAGGTGAAACTTCTTCATTTGTTGGCCAAACCAGGTGCCAAAAAAGCCCAACTAGGATTTTTTGGACGTTTTGAATCCATTGAAGCCATCCATTTTGTATTATGAGCATTGTAAGATCACTTTTTAAGCATAATGAAATTGATCCAAGGGAAGCTGGACCAGAAGATGTAGCCCAAGAGAGGGGTGAACTCCTTTATCATTTGTTGTGTTATGTGTTCATTATTGATGGTTTTTATCAGTCTGATATGTTGCTCCTGTTTAAGTAAAACTCACTAAATTTATGTGTTAGTAACTTGATATAATTACCCAAACACATGCCATTTTACACTTGCAATTTTAAGAGATAATTCTTCTTCATTTTTAAGATCTATTGGAAACATATTCATTCCATTTTCAGATCAGTTGGTATCAAAGCTTTGGTTTTTGAAGGCTTGATAGTTTGCAAGTTGTTTTTGTTTTTCTGATGCTTACAAGGTTGAAGCTCACAAGAGGAGAAGGTCAACTTGTAGAGCCAAGTTCTCAACTGTCAAGTAGCAGAACTATCAAATCACCTCAAGTTTCAAGGAGATTTTCACCAAGTATGGCTCATGAGGACATCCATGAAACTCTTCTTTCAGAAGAGGAAACTTTCAAGAAATCTTTCTTTGATATGGCTAAGATGGTCAAAGTTTTGTTTGAAGAAAGAAATGCAAGATTGCAAGGTGAAAGCTCCAACCCTCCAAAGGGTAATGGAGACAATGGTGATAAAACTCCAAAGGGAAATGGAGGGAGTGGTGATTCTCCACCTCCTTCAACTCCATCTTCCACCTCTTCATCCATTTCACAACCACCTCCAAATTCTCCAAAAGGACATGGTAAAACTCCTTTATTAAAGCTTGATATTAAGTTTGAGTTAAGGTAAATGCCAACAAATTATATAACTGGATTCGTGAGATTGAAGTGTATTATAGGATACAAAGAATCACATATGATGAAACTAATATTTATCTTGCTTCTTTAAGATTGGAAAGTGCAACACTCATTGGAAAAACTTTAGGCAAGCTAAAGGGAAAGATGTGCAAAGTTTCACTCAAGAATTTAGGAGAAGAGCTTTGGTTTTGGGTGTAGATTTGTCTTCACAAGATACTTTGCTCAAATACATTGGAGCATTGCATAGCTACTTGAGGCATACCATACTTATGTTTAACCCTTCAAATCTAGATGAAGTATGTGTGCATGCTACTCATTTAGAGGCGAGAGGAAGGAATGAACCTCAAGAGGTGTTGGAGCTGGAAGTCACTCCTGGATTGCTTGCAGGAGCAGAGCCCGATGCCCATCAGTTTAATGTCACGATTTGTTTTAAAGGGGTGATCTAACGGAGGAAAACTCGGGGAGATATCACTCTAACTCAGGGACTGAGTCTGGTACGTATGGTGACAAATGAGGTCTTGATCCAACTTCAGCCAGTGGGTTGATAAAAGGGTGAGTAGGTGGAAGACTTAGTGAGGAAAATGAACAAACAGCTTTAGGCAATAGGCTTACGGCTATTCGCAGAAGAAAGAGACTGAAGGCAAGATCCGCTTGGTTCAGGGTCTTAAGAAATCGAGGAAGACTCGACTGGATCCTCCAATTCCAAGTCACTCAGCGCGGGGAAAATCACAAGAACTGGCTAGAAATATTACAACTGCTACAGTGATCCTACCAACATCATCCTATAACAGCTATGGCTCGACTGGATCCTCCAATTCCGAGCGATTCTAACACAGTGGAACAAATATGTAAAAGAAACTGGCATTCATTAGGCAAGAAGTCTCAAAAGTGGATACATAACCAGAGTATCAGTGCTTCGTTAAAGATTTACAACCGGGAGCTAAGCTCAACCATCGATAGATACAAAAATGGCGAAAACGCCTTCATATACTCAAAACAACAACAACAGCGAAATCAAGACACTGCATTGAAAGCTTTGTGTCTGCATGGCTTCTGACAGTCAACCTCTGAAAGATTGTGCAACTTATGTCAGACGCAATCTTAATTCTTTGACAGTTCAAACGGCGAATCGACGTGCCTTAAATTCATGGTCGTGCTTTCCCATTAAGGCAGAGGCGATGCCTAACCACCACCAACCGCTTCAATAACTGCTTCTTGGGATTGAGGACGACCTGGCCAACTCAGCATTTTGGGATATGGAAGACTTCTCATACTGCCACCTGGAAAAACTGAAGGGCTTGAAGGACGGGTATGGAGGCCAATACGGGAGGTGAGGTATAGCTATGGAATGATGGGGCCACAACCGCAAGGATGAAGAAAAGGAACGATGAGAGGTGAGAGAGGTGGCGGGGGGATGACATAAGTCATAAGAGATATACACAAAGACAGCGGGAGAATAGACGTGGCGGTCTTAATGCAGTGAGAGGCTGACATGGAGGGAAAGGAATACGTGGCGGGTGATAAGTGGACGACGAGAGGGAGGGATGACCACGTGGACCAAGGAGCGGAGGAGAAGAGTGACACATGGCAGCATGAGAAAGGTGGAAAGGAGGACGTTGTGACGAGAGAAGGGCCACGCCGGCTAAACCCATAGTAGCTGAGTAGGACGAGGTTATCCAAGCACCGTTGATCCGGGCACTGAAATCTCGGTCGTCGAAAGCTGCTTCGTTGATTCCGGACCCCCCCCCCCTCCGCTTAAAGGTAGAAAGGTAGGGGGGGTCCGGAATGGTCTTCATCGTCGTTGATCCGGGCGCGCCAATCTGAACCGTTGGAGAGTTGCGCTCGCAATTCCGGACCCCCCCCGCTTAAAGGTCGAAAGGCAGGGGGGTCCGGAATTCGCTGTGCACCGTTGATCTGGGCGCGCGAATCGCGACCGTTAGATTTTGCACATGGTTTACCGTGGGCGTATTATCACCCAAAACTTAGCACAAGTGGGTTTTTGACCCAATCTTTTGCATTCTACCCCCTTATACAAGAAATATTGCTAACATTTGGCTCCATGGGGGATAGAGTCATCCCTGTGATGCTCTAAGAACTTTTTTGCAGACTTAGTGCCTTTGTTGTTGGGCTATGGAGTCATTTATTAGTCCGAAAAACAGAAAACAAAAACAATATGTACAAAACAAAACAAAAAGAGTCGACTGCGGCTCACAGAAAACACTTTTTCAAGAAATGCCCATTTACTGGGCTGCCAAAAACTTCATTGCCTTCCAGATCCTGCAACCTGTAAGTGTTGTTTAGAAATACTTCAAGGATCTTGAAAGGCCCGATCCAGAGGGCATCAAATTTACTGTGTTTGCCCTTTTCCTGTCTGGGTGCATCCCATTTGAGCACTAGATCACCCTGCTCAAATTCCTTCTTCTTGTTCTTCCTGTCAAAAACCTGCTTGATCTTCTGCTGACGATTGTAGGCTCTGTCCATGACCTGTTCTCTGATCTGTTGCACTTCCACCATCTGATGAATCCTTCTGAGTATATGATTAGTCTCTCCTTCAAGGACCTGGAGGAAATTTGCCACAGGTAAGGCAAGTTGAGTGGGGAAAACGGCTTCTATCCCATAAACCAGCTGGAAAGGTGAGAGACCCAGGGACTTCTTAGTTGTCACCCGATCGGCCCAGAGAGAAAATTTGAGCTTTGAGTCCCAGGCCTTCTGAGTGTCCTCGAGTAGCTTTTTGATAAGCTTGATCAGGCTTTTATTGGAGGACTCTGCCAATTCGTTTCCCTGAGGATAGTATGGAGTGGAATGGACCAGCGAAATCCCAAATTGTTCACAAAATTTGATCAGAGGCTCAGACCTGAAGGGGGAGTCATTGTCAGTAACGATTCTGCTTGGGCAACCAAATCTGGCTATGATGTCTTCCAAGAAGCTGATGATTACTTTGTGAGAAATGCTTCTAGTGGGGACAGCCTCTATCCATTTGGTGAAATAATCAGTCGCAGTGAGGATCCATCTGTGCTGGCCACTTGAGGGAGGATGATCTCCTCGATGAAATCCAATCCCCACTGCTGAAAAGGTGCAGAAACTACTACAGGTTTTAATGGGAGGGATTTGAGTTGTTGTTTACCTAAGAATTTCTGGCATTTAATGCAAGCCCTGACTTCTCTGCAGACATCAGTAAACAAAGTAGGCCAATAATACCCAGCCTGAAGGATCTTATGGGCTGTGGTCTTCCAAAAGTGATGACCTCCAGAGACTGCTATGAAAATCAAACATCACTTTCTGGGCTTACAACGGGTCCAGACATCTTAATAATATCCCCAGAGGGTCCCTCCAATACAAGGCTCAGTCAATGAGGCAATATTTGACCACTTTGAGATTTAAAGCTCTGGCTCTACTCTTCCCCAATCCATCAGGGGGCTTTAATTCCTGTAGAAAGTACAAGATGTCCCTGTACCAGGGGCATGCTGCTAGTGGTATGGTGATCTGGGAATTACTGCTAGATGGCTCAGCTTGCTCATTGATGCAATTAATTTCCAGAGCTTTGTAATTGGATTCAGCCAACAACCTGGCCAAACCTTGCCCCTTTATCAACTTGGTGGGCTTAATCTCCAAGTCAAATTCCAGGATCTTAGCTATCCATTTGCCCCTCTTCCCATCTATGTCAGGCTGTATGAGAATGTCCTTCACAGAAGTGGAAGGGACATATGCAGTGATTTTCGAGTGCAAGACATAGATCCTGAAAGCTTTGAGAGCTTTCACCAATGCATAGGCCTGCTTTTCCATGATTTCATATTTTAGCTCGGCATCTCTCAGTGCCTTGCTAAAGAAGGCAATGGGCTGCTCTCGCCCTTGATTGTTTCTCTGCAATAGGACTGCTGCTATTGAGTCATCAAAAGCAAATGAGAAAATCAGGAAATCCTTAGAATAATCGGGACTGATTAGCACAGGTGCCTCAGTCAATGCTTTCTTTATCTGGGAAAAAGATCCCCTGGATTCAGCAGTCCACTTTATTTCATGGCCCTTCCTGAGCATGGTTGTTATATGTTTTACCAGCTCAGCGAAGTTTGAGACGAATCTCCTCAGAAAATTAATCTTCCCCAAAAATGCCTGAACTTCCTTCTTGGACCGGGGAAGGGACAGGGCCTGAATCGCTTCTACCCTGCTTGGGTCAATCCTCACTCCCTCTGTTGACACTATGTGACCTAATAGCTTTCCCTCCTGCATAGCAAACAATGATTTCTTGGGATTTAATGATAGGCCATACCTCTGACATTTCAGGAAGACTCTTTTTAAGTGGCAGCAGTGCTCTTTATCAGTCTTAGAGAAGACTGTGATGTCATCCAGATATATCACCACAAACTAGTCCTTCTCCCCAATGAAGGCTATGTCCATGGCTCGCTGAAACGTTGCTCCTGCATTCATCAATCCGAAAGGCATTTTGGCATACATGAATGTGCCCGAAGGAGTGATGAAGGCTGTGTTTTCTCTATCCTCGGGCATAACTGATATCTGATTATATCCAGAGAAACCATCAATCATGGACATCCTAGATGCGCTAGTGACCCTCTGTAAAATATGTTCCATGTTGGGCAGGGGGTAATTGTCCTTCCTTGAACTTCTGTTCAGATTCCTGAAATCGACACAGATTTTGATTTCTCAACTTTTCTTTCTCACCGGGACCAAATTGGCCACCCATTCAGAATATCTCAAGGGGACAATGATCTGGGCATCCAACAACTTCTTTACCTCCCTTTCCATGACCGGAAGCAGCATGGGATTTATCTGTCTCAGCTTCTGCTTGAATGGCTTAGCCTCCTCCTTTAGTGGGATTTTGTGCTCGATGACTGATGTGTCATACGTTTTGAGGTCTTTGTAGGTCCATGCAAACACATCAGCAAAATCCTTCAACAACTTGATATATTCGGCTCTCTGTTCCTTGGTCAAACTCCTTGACAGCTTGACAAACTTTGGCTCCTCGGGTGTGCCTATGTTGCATTCAGCTATGTCATCATCATCACCTGAAACCTTACCCTTCATTGCCACGTCATTCCCGTCGAACAATCTTTCTAGTGGGATCAGTCCTCTCGGAATGTGATTGCTCGGTAGCTGAATGATCCGGTGATCGGCAATTCTATCCATAAATTCCCCAGGGTGATTGTCATCTTCCTCTTCAGGATCCTTATCTATATGCATCATGGAAAAGTCATCAATGGACTGGAGAAATTTCTCAATTTCTTGATCATCTTCAAACACCCTCCAATGTTTGACATTGTCTGGTATAGAAGGTCTGTATTTTATTTCAATGTCAGACCCGTCAGTGGGCGATGTGGGAACTTCGAGCACACTAGCTGTAAAAGCTAAACAGTCGGCCGAGGCATTTTCCTCCCTTATAATGTAGGAAATATTAAAATCCAGGAAGGAATCATCAACCAGGTCCCATACCTCATTCCTGTAATTCCTGAGCCGAGGATGCTTAGTCTGATAAATATTTTTGACCTGCTGGACAATCAGTTCTGCATCCCCAAACACAACCATCTCCTTGATTCCCATTTCTTTTGCAGCTCTTAATCCCAGAACCGGAGCTTCATACTCTGCCACATTATTGGTGACCTCGAATTCCAGCCTGTATGACAGAGAGATGGTCTCATGACAAGGTGATATAAATATCACTCCGGCGCCTGCACCCATACTGGAGAAATCTCCATCAAAGAACATCTTCCAAACAGAGGAAGTTGGAGGGGAGGTGTCCTGATTAAGGATGGGCTGCTTTCTGATCTGCAAAGAAGATTCAGGGGTGTGGGTGAGCTGAAGTAAACTGGAGCCTAAATCAGTGTCCAAGGCATAGATAGGATGATTGGTAGGGTTGGCCTCGTCACTGACAATGTAGGCTAGCTGGGCTTCTCTGTACAGTCTCCTATGTTCCCCTCCAAAGACCGGAATGGTGGCATCCATCTGTACCGTCCCTCCAAGCCTCTTGATCCAAGATCTTGACAACAGCATGCCAAACTTAGGGGGGACATCAGCTACCACGATATCCACGACCATACTCTTCATGGGTAGCTGAAACAGAGAGACTACTAGGTCCTTAATCACTCCCAAACACTGGACCCTCCTGGAGTCGAAAGAATAGAGGTCATGATAGGCTCGGGTGACTTCCAGTCCTAATTCTTCCATGACGGCTTTGGGCATGAGGTTGTGGGAGGCCCCTGAATCCATAAGGCAATTATGCAACACTTTATCATGTATGTTCAGGGAGGTGTAGAATGGAGGGGATGAATCATCTCTGTCTTCTACCATGGGACCTAGGACAATTGCAGGCCTTTCATCTTGGAGGTTTATGGAGACTGTGAGGGGATATGAGGCTTCGGACTTTAACAGCTCAGAGAAGTGTTTTTTGAATTCCCCATGCTTAATAAGTTCAATAAGTGGCACAGGAATTCTTACTTTTTGAATTTCATGTCCGAAATTGAAAGAAGACATAGGCTTTAGGATTTCTCTAATTTCAGGAACATGATTATGGACAATGGGGGAGAGGGGTTGAGCCTTCTTACCTCTGTCTGCTACTTCATTAGTAGGTTTTTCTATTCTGGTGGATGGCTCAGGAACATCAGGTGCTGCTGCTCTTTTGTCGAACCTCGAGTTGTACCTGCCTCGACCGTCGCCGACTTTGTCTCCCTTGCTCAATTCGTTCAGCTGACCATCCATGAGAGACTCTTCATATGTTGATTGGGTCAGATGAGGGAAAGGGGGAGTGTCTTCTACACTGTGGATTTTAGGCTCAGGCTCGTCTGCTTCCCCCTCTTCTTCATCAGCCACAAAATTGTTCTGGAAGGGAGCCTGAATTTTTTGGTCATCTCTGTCTCTTTCCTTCTCTCTGTGCATGGTTGGAGGAGCAAAATTATCCGTTCTTCTGAAACCTCCTCTATTCTCAGTGGTCTGAGGGCCCTTATACATTTGTTTCCTTTCCACCTTCAATCTCTCCACCTCTTCTTTAAGGAGGTTCATAACTCGGGTCAGCTCATTTACTTGAGAGTGGGGCAATGATGAGCCGGAAGTTGAGGCTTCCGATTTCTCCTTTCTTTTGTCTGTGTCGGCCTGGCTTCTAAGTCTATCAGTTGCCAATATATTGGATTCCACCTCTATAAATGCATCTTGCATCTGAGCCAAAGAGGTGGCTCTTCTTTCTCTTAACACGAGACAGAAATCAGGGTCAAATGCGCCAGCATAGGAAATTTGAGCAGAGGCCTCTGAAGGTTTAATCTCTGCAGGAATCTTGTTGTACATCCTATTAAACCTTTTGGATAATTCTGAGACAGACTCTCCTTCCATCTTCTTCAGAGACCCAAACTCAGTCATGTAATACATATAATATTTTCTGTCTCCCCACTGCCTTAGGAAAACGTTATCCAAGGCTTCAATGCCAGCGATAGATCCAGGGGCCAGTCCCCGGAACCATTTCCTCACCTCCCCATCAAGGCTCTGGACAAAGACTCTCATCCAGACATCTTCACTCTCAATATTCAGGTTGTCTGCATAGCTGTAAAAGGCAGCTAGGTGCTCTTCAGCAGTTACATCTCCCTCCCCACTGAACTTGGGCATGTATTTCAAATAGTCCCCAGCAGGGAGAGGGTTCAGAGGCTGGGGTAGAATCAAAGGAGCATATCTGGCAGCAACTATGGTATCCATTCTGTTCGAAGGGGGATTAACACCAGCCATAGGGATATTAGGTAGAGGAGAACTCGGAGGAGAAGGAGTACGAACGGGTGACGTCGGAACAGAGACCCTTGGAGGAGACAACGAAGAAAACAGAGAGAAAGGCAAGGGACCTGAGTGTGCAGACGCTTCTCTCTGTGTAGCAGTAGCAACAAAAGGAGGGGTGGTAAATCCTTCATAAGTTCGAGGTCTGTGATAAGGCAAGACCTCCAGGGAGGAGGGAGTGACAAGGATTTCTCTTTCTGATTCCAGACCAGGAGGAGAAAACTCAGCAGGAACACTCCCAAAATTTAAAGAACGGGGGACTTCGGAAGAAGGACGACTAGGAAGCTGCGAATAGGAAAAATGAGTTCTCACAGAAGGGGAGGGCGTATTACTTGTTTCGTCGATAGAAACTTCTCTCGCAGAGCTCTTTCCCTTTCTGCGCACTGCTTCTGCGTCAGCTTCTGGTGTAGCTAAAGGCAGGTGTGGGTTAGACCTCGTGTGTCTGCCTCTCGAAGCCACAGTTGATAGAGTAGGTTCTTCCTAGTGGAGTCGTCACAATGGAGTCGCCAGGTGCACAGTAGCAATCTTCACGTTCTGATAGCTGATGCACCTTCAGAATCAGTTGATCTTTTGTCGTTCAATCCCGGGGAAAATATTCAACTTCGTCCCCGGCAACGGCGCCAGAAATGTTGGAGCCGAAAGTCACTCCTGGATTGCTTGCAGGAGCAGAGCCCGACGCCCATCAGTTTAATGTCACGATTTGTTTTAAAGGGGTGATCTAACGGAGGAAAACTCGGGGAGATATCACTCTAACTCGGGGACTGAGTCTGGTACGTATGGTGACAAATGAGGTCTTGATCCAACTTCAGCTAGTGGGTTGATAAAAGGGTGAGTAGGTGGAAGACTTAGTGAGGAAAATGAACAAACAGCTTTAGGAAACAGGCTTACGGCTATTCGCAGAAGAAAGACACTGAAGGCAAGATCCGCTTGGTTCAAGGTCTTAAGAAACCGAGGAAGACTCGACTGGATCCTCCAATTCCAAGTCACTCAGCGCGGGGAAAATCACAAGAACTGGCTAGAAATATTACAACTGCTACAGTGATCCTACCAACATCATCCTATAACAGCTATGGCTCGACTGGATCCTCCAATTCCGAGCGATTCTAACACAGTGGAACAAATATGTAAAAGAAACTGGCATTCATTAGGCAAGAAGTCTCAAAAGTGGATACATAACCAGAGTATCAGTGCTTCGTTAAAGATTTACAACCGGGAGCTAAGCTCAACCATCGATAGATACAAAAATGGCGAAAACGCCTTCATATACTCAAAACAACAACAACAGCGAAATCAAGACACTGCATTGAAAGCTTTGTGTCTGCATGGCTTCTGACAGTCAACCTCTGAAAGATTGTGCAACTTATGTCAGACGCAATCTTAATTCTTTGACAGTTCAAACGGCGAATCGACGTGCCTTAAATTCATGGTCGTGCTTTCCCATTAAGGCAGAGGCGATGCCTAACCACCACCAACCGCTTCAATAACTGCTTCTTGGGATTGAGGACGACCTGGCCAACTCAGCATTTTGGGATATGGAAGACTTCTCATACTGCCACCTGGAAAAACTGAAGGGCTTGAAGGACGGGTATGGAGGCCAATACGGGAGGTGAGGTATAGCTATGGAATGATGGGGCCACAACCGCAAGGATGAAGAAAAGGAACGATGAGAGGTGAGAGAGGTGGCGGGGGGATGACATAAGTCATAAGAGATATACACAAAGACAGCGGGAGAATAGACGTGGCGGTCTTAATGCAGTGAGAGGCTGACATGGAGGGAAAGGAATACGTGGCGGGTGATAAGTGGACGACGAGAGGGAGGGATGACCACGTGGACCAAGGAGCGGAGGAGAAGAGTGACACATGGCAGCATGAGAAAGGTGGAAAGGAGGACGTTGTGACGAGAGAAGGGCCACGCCGGCTAAACCCATAGTAGCTGAGTAGGACGAGGTTATCCAAGCACCGTTGATCCGGGCACTGAAATCTCGGTCGTCGAAAGCTGCTTCGTTGATTCCGGACCCCCCCCCCCTCCGCTTAAAGGTAGAAAGGTAGGGGGGGTCCGGAATGGTCTTCATCGTCGTTGATCCGGGCGCGCCAATCTGAACCGTTGGAGAGTTGCGCTCGCAATTCCGGACCCCCCCCGCTTAAAGGTCGAAAGGCAGGGGGGTCCGGAATTCGCTGTGCACCGTTGATCTGGGCGCGCGAATCGCGACCGTTAGATTTTGCACATGGTTTACCGTGGGCGTATTATCACCCAAAACTTAGCACAAGTGGGTTTTTGACCCAATCTTTTGCATTCTACCCCCTTATACAAGAAATATTGCTAACATTTGGCTCCATGGGGGATAGAGTCATCCCTGTGATGCTCTAAGAACTTTTTTGCAGACTTAGTGCCTTTGTTGTTGGGCTATGGAGTCATTTATTAGTCCGAAAAACAGAAAACAAAAACAATATGTACAAAACAAAACAAAAAGAGTCGACTGCGGCTCACAGAAAACACTTTTTCAAGAAATGCCCATTTACTGGGCTGCCAAAAACTTCATTGCCTTCCAGATCCTGCAACCTGTAAGTGTTGTTTAGAAATACTTCAAGGATCTTGAAAGGCCCGATCCAGAGGGCATCAAATTTACTGTGTTTGCCCTTTTCCTGTCTGGGTGCATCCCATTTGAGCACTAGATCACCCTGCTCAAATTCCTTCTTCTTGTTCTTCCTGTCAAAAACCTGCTTGATCTTCTGCTGACGATTGTAGGCTCTGTCCATGACCTGTTCTCTGATCTGTTGCACTTCCACCATCTGATGAATCCTTCTGAGTATATGATTAGTCTCTCCTTCAAGGACCTGGAGGAAATTTGCCACAGGTAAGGCAAGTTGAGTGGGGAAAACGGCTTCTATCCCATAAACCAGCTGGAAAGGTGAGAGACCCAGGGACTTCTTAGTTGTCACCCGATCGGCCCAGAGAGAAAATTTGAGCTTTGAGTCCCAGGCCTTCTGAGTGTCCTCGAGTAGCTTTTTGATAAGCTTGATCAGGCTTTTATTGGAGGACTCTGCCAATTCGTTTCCCTGAGGATAGTATGGAGTGGAATGGACCAGCGAAATCCCAAATTGTTCACAAAATTTGATCAGAGGCTCAGACCTGAAGGGGGAGTCATTGTCAGTAACGATTCTGCTTGGGCAACCAAATCTGGCTATGATGTCTTCCAAGAAGCTGATGATTACTTTGTGAGAAATGCTTCTAGTGGGGACAGCCTCTATCCATTTGGTGAAATAATCAGTCGCAGTGAGGATCCATCTGTGCTGGCCACTTGAGGGAGGATGATCTCCTCGATGAAATCCAATCCCCACTGCTGAAAAGGTGCAGAAACTACTACAGGTTTTAATGGGAGGGATTTGAGTTGTTGTTTACCTAAGAATTTCTGGCATTTAATGCAAGCCCTGACTTCTCTGCAGACATCAGTAAACAAAGTAGGCCAATAATACCCAGCCTGAAGGATCTTATGGGCTGTGGTCTTCCAAAAGTGATGACCTCCAGAGACTGCTATGAAAATCAAACATCACTTTCTGGGCTTACAACGGGTCCAGACATCTTAATAATATCCCCAGAGGGTCCCTCCAATACAAGGCTCAGTCAATGAGGCAATATTTGACCACTTTGAGATTTAAAGCTCTGGCTCTACTCTTCCCCAATCCATCAGGGGGCTTTAATTCCTGTAGAAAGTACAAGATGTCCCTGTACCAGGGGCATGCTGCTAGTGGTATGGTGATCTGGGAATTACTGCTAGATGGCTCAGCTTGCTCATTGATGCAATTAATTTCCAGAGCTTTGTAATTGGATTCAGCCAACAACCTGGCCAAACCTTGCCCCTTTATCAACTTGGTGGGCTTAATCTCCAAGTCAAATTCCAGGATCTTAGCTATCCATTTGCCCCTCTTCCCATCTATGTCAGGCTGTATGAGAATGTCCTTCACAGAAGTGGAAGGGACATATGCAGTGATTTTCGAGTGCAAGACATAGATCCTGAAAGCTTTGAGAGCTTTCACCAATGCATAGGCCTGCTTTTCCATGATTTCATATTTTAGCTCGGCATCTCTCAGTGCCTTGCTAAAGAAGGCAATGGGCTGCTCTCGCCCTTGATTGTTTCTCTGCAATAGGACTGCTGCTATTGAGTCATCAAAAGCAAATGAGAAAATCAGGAAATCCTTAGAATAATCGGGACTGATTAGCACAGGTGCCTCAGTCAATGCTTTCTTTATCTGGGAAAAAGATCCCCTGGATTCAGCAGTCCACTTTATTTCATGGCCCTTCCTGAGCATGGTTGTTATATGTTTTACCAGCTCAGCGAAGTTTGAGACGAATCTCCTCAGAAAATTAATCTTCCCCAAAAATGCCTGAACTTCCTTCTTGGACCGGGGAAGGGACAGGGCCTGAATCGCTTCTACCCTGCTTGGGTCAATCCTCACTCCCTCTGTTGACACTATGTGACCTAATAGCTTTCCCTCCTGCATAGCAAACAATGATTTCTTGGGATTTAATGATAGGCCATACCTCTGACATTTCAGGAAGACTCTTTTTAAGTGGCAGCAGTGCTCTTTATCAGTCTTAGAGAAGACTGTGATGTCATCCAGATATATCACCACAAACTAGTCCTTCTCCCCAATGAAGGCTATGTCCATGGCTCGCTGAAACGTTGCTCCTGCATTCATCAATCCGAAAGGCATTTTGGCATACATGAATGTGCCCGAAGGAGTGATGAAGGCTGTGTTTTCTCTATCCTCGGGCATAACTGATATCTGATTATATCCAGAGAAACCATCAATCATGGACATCCTAGATGCGCTAGTGACCCTCTGTAAAATATGTTCCATGTTGGGCAGGGGGTAATTGTCCTTCCTTGAACTTCTGTTCAGATTCCTGAAATCGACACAGATTTTGATTTCTCAACTTTTCTTTCTCACCGGGACCAA
Organism: Picea engelmannii; assembly: GCA_009831015.1. Lineage (NCBI taxonomy): Eukaryota > Viridiplantae > Streptophyta > Pinopsida > Pinales > Pinaceae > Picea > Picea engelmannii. The sequence continues at coordinate 23,737 of ML809540.1, read as the reverse complement.
ATTGGCCACCCATTCAGAATATCTCAAGGGGACAATGATCTGGGCATCCAACAACTTCTTTACCTCCCTTTCCATGACCGGAAGCAGCATGGGATTTATCTGTCTCAGCTTCTGCTTGA